>VDFB02192636.1:0-23204 GCA_007258455.2 Sequoia sempervirens | reverse complement strand
ATTCATCTAGAACAAAATTATGTTACACACAAAGAGTAGATTATCAACTCCTATAGTCAAACTGAGTTATCAACATCAAGATTAGATGTATCCCAAATTCAGACTGAGGACATTAGGTATGCAGATATCCAACATTATCTGCTCAAGGAAACAAGTTAGACAGAATAGTATAATTCAGAGTTAGTAGAGCATCCAATTGAAATAACACCATCTGTAGTAGTCATTTATCAAAGAATGCATTCTAAAAAGCAGCTCCTGCAAGTAGAATCAAAGCATAAGGTACTACTTCCACAATACTGCAACGGTACCTCAAAGAATAAACATAGGGTTTCAAAGAAATCCTTATGATGAAATCAATGTCAATACTACAACTAGCCACGCTATGAATCTTCATTCACCCATCACCCCATCCACAAATTGGGACCAACGTCAAAAGGAAGATCTGAATCAAAGTACGAAGAACGTTATCAAATCAAAAGAATCTAAGAAGCATATCGGACAAATCAAATACAAATGGATACCAAAATACAAAGAAAGATCATCCAAGTATCAAACTTCAGAATAAAGAAACTATGAAAAAGTATCCATCAAAGACATCCAAAAATAAAAGTTTTCTAAGGACATACAAAGTGTATCAAGCAGTCGGTCCTAATTCCATACACACTTCCGTATCCACCCATCATTGCTCATCTTCCCAAGTTTGGAGAGTCAAAGGTTCCAAACTGTCAACCAATCCATCTCTTATTCCTAAACACACTCCATCCATGCATGATATCCAGTTCTTACATTGACCATGTATTGGCAACGACCCTTCATCATAACGATTTAGAAGGCACTCTATCACGATGTGCGCACAAAGACAAAATCAACTCTAATATCAACAAAGCAGATCAAGAATCTCAAAATTTGTATTCAAGTGCATATATCTTGGCAAAGAAACTTCTTCAAGTAGGATATCGATAGCACATTATGACAGGGGCATCTACATTAGCAACACCTTGTGATTCAATATGAGCTTAAAATCTTTCATAAAAATTAAAAAAAATCAAAACATATGAAAATCCAAAAAAAATAGAAAAAGGATTGAAAAAAGTAAAGAGAAAAATCATCCTCTAATGAAAACCGCATGAGCGGGGCTTTGGGCAAGACCATGATGAAAACCTAGCAAGTAGGCATCATGTGTGGAATCGAGCATCTGCGTGCACTATTTCAGGTGAAAACATCTCATCCCATCCGTAATAAATCCAACATTCCATCCATCTAAGCCATAGTAAATCCATTTATCCAATCCATGTTCATCCATCTGCATCCATAGTCCAAGTTATCTTGATCTTGATGAACGTTTGAGGCACACTTTACACTTGCTTACAGTAAAACATCTTGACATGGGTCATTTTCATTGATCCTATCCTATCCAATGTTATCTAAGCCATGAAGCATTATCCAAATGAGCGTTCATTATCCAAACTCCTTTTCTTATTGCAAGATAATCCATATCCATCCATACATACACTTATTTGAGCATCCACACATTGCATTCCATACATTGCTAGACATTGGGGGTAGATATTTACAGCTTGCATGAGGAATAAATCTTGATTTATATCCTCCAACTTATGTGGTGATCCAAACATTGGAAAATGTGAAATCAAACTGGTCAAAGCATTTGTGATCTAGAACCCAAATCACTAGCCCATGGCATATTTTGACAAGAAAGTGTTCCTTATCAAGGTTCATCTTTCATCGAACATCAATCCAAGTAATCACTATTAGTTGCATCTAAGTTGCACTTCAAACGTCACATCAAATCATTCGAACAACTTTTGTTCCAAACCAAGCTTCAACAATCATGATCAATCAAATCCAATCAATTCATCATCATCTCAGTCCTCGTGTTGCTTAACATTATCCTTGCATTGTTGTGCATCCTCAACAATGTTATCGTCATCACTCTTGATCAATCAAATCCTTGCATTGTTGTGTATCCTTAACAATGTTATCATCATCATCAGTCTATCAATTTGATCAATCAACCTTAGCTTGGTTTTTTAACAAAATCCCAAATAGAGAACTGATACTGTCACACATGTCCATATCCAAATTGTCAAAATTGTACCAAAAAATCCAAAAGCATTCATAAAAGTTAGAAAACATCAGAAATAATTGGAAATCCGAACTACGCTGTCTTTGAGCTTAAACGTAGGAAGGGCTAATCTTTGATCATCCCCCGAGACATCAAAATCCAAAAAACATTTGAAAAAGCATCAAAATTCAAAAATATCCATAAAATCTTAGAAAAGCCCAAAACATCGCAAAATTCAAAAATCAAAACATTTGTAAAAATCTCAAAAACACCAAAAACATCCTCAAAACATTTCAAAACATCAAAAACATCCAAATATTTGAAAAAATCCATTTGTCTCATCTCGCTTGCACCCACAATAATCAATCATCTATAATAAACTAATCGTCACCTTCATCCTTTGGAAAAACAAACATAAACAATCATAGCAATCGACAAAAGTAAACTTCAATCGTAAAATCTAAATCGAAGCAACAAACCGTTAAAATAAAATCAAACTCTTGATCATTTTCAAACATTTCAGTCCACTTTATATCAATAGCATATCAATCAACTTATCAAACCATCATCATCCTATACAATGCATGTCCTAGGATATATCGTTCCAACAATGGGCATCATTTTGGATCACTTTGGATTCTTATCCTATCAAAACAAATCCCTTTGGCTGAAGGTATGAGGAACATTGCCTTGTTTGCGTACTTGATATTTTCATTTGATTTATGTTATTGCGCTCATTCCAAGGACCTTTCGATGATATCCGAATGAAGGATTTAGAGAGATAGGAATGGGGCAACAATCATTATCTTTTTTTTGCTGTGCTTGTTGGATGTTCTTGTAAAATAACTTGGCAAATAATTGCTTTGTTAGGTACATCCTAGCAAGGTTTCCGTATGTCAAGTGTGAACAAGAATACTCCTATCTGTTTGTCGAGTCAAAGTCCATCACACTAGGTACAATGCCATCCTGGTTCTTTATACCTTGATGCATTGTATCTACATGTGTAAACAAACATAAGGTAAGTAGCCCTTTTAAAATCCCAATCCTTGATAAGAAAATCATCATCATCTCTAATAAAGTCTCATCAGATCATGGACTTGTTGGATCTTCTTGTCATCATCTCATTTCTTATTTCTGCAATAACATTATAACATCACCAATGCATCCATCATGAATCCATCCTGCATCCATAAACCATCAGCATGACACATATCATTCATATCATAATAGGAAACAACGATCATTTCACATGCATGTTCATCATCTTAATATAGATCTGTTAGTCTAAGCATCTCATAAAATCATACATCTACATAAATCATCCATTGCATAATCACAGTATATCACATCATCACATCATATCGTCATTTAAGTTGTTTAGGATAATATAAATTTGTTATTCTAAGCATCTTAAAATCATCTCATTTGCATCATCATCCATAACCATCCATTTTTAACCTCTTTATTGCGAGATTGACCCTCAAATCGAATCTTTTCCCTCGATCTCTCAAGAGGGAAATGTACCAATGTACATCTTTCCACTGGGGCATCCAAAAAATTAGAAAATCTTTGAATTTTGATTGTGGCAAGTTTATTCTTTGAACCAATGCAACAAGTACATTGCTTCAAAGAGGGGAAAAATATAGACATGCAAAATTATCATTATGCACTTAGTTCACATTCACCCACTCATTAAATTAATCAAGCTCATCAAATCCGTTCACCAAGTAAATTAGGACTATTTAATTTATTCCTAAGGTTATTCATTTAAATTAAATAAATCAAAGTCTCACATCAACCTTTTAATTAAATAAAAAAAACTTGCTGTCCAACCAAACTTCAAATGCATATTCCATCCCTCTTTGTTTTAAATAAATCCAAATATTTGAGTGAAATTATCAAAAATCCCCAATCATCATTAAGTTAATTAACTCTTATTAAACTTAATCTAATGCATGTCACATCCTCTGCTTTTCCACTTGCACCAATAAATCAATTTATTGATTTATTAAATCAGCATTTTCCATCAACATGGCATCTTTGAGGAATATTCCCCAAGTTTGAATTCAAAAACAAGTGGACATGTACATCCAACAAAGAAATTAATGTCTCTTATATGTCCCTTGCACAAGTCAAACTTAGCATTTACTCTCAAATTCAAATTTGAAATCTCCCTCTCTTTGGCACATTGACCAAAATGTGTTCATTCCTCATCCTATCATAGGTTGACAAGTGGCCTCTTTTCATTGGCTTTTTTTTAGTCCCACATCCTCCATGTTTGGCATTCTTTCAACTTGAGAATCTATAGATAAGGATCATCTCCATTGATCAAATCCTCCACAACTTGATCCACAATCCTCATGCAAATTCACTCTCTTCAATTGAGAACTGATTTTTCCCATCTCATATCATCTTCAAAGCCATTTCATCATTTAGCTTATCCAAAGGGGTTGGGAAAGGGCTATTTTCAACAATAGCACCAATCCCCCCATAAGATCAAGTGTTTGTCTTGTTTTAGAATAGGGATAGTTATCTTTTTTTGTATTTGCTCAATTATATCATCTTTTTCCTTTTTTTTAACAATGCAAATGGATTTTATGGGGAGTCACTCTTATTTTAAACTTGCATTTTGATCTAATACTTTGAATGTTCACTTTGCTAATGCAAGTTGGAGATGGGATTCATACTACCTATGTAGGGAGACTTGAAGCGAGTAAATGAAACAAAGCTGTATGGAAGCTCAAAGATGGGAACATCATCATTTCCCAACATGAGGAGATACCACCTATCATGAAATATTTCAATTATTTTTGGGTAAGATGTGCCACATCATCAACCTCTTCAGTTGAGAGGATAGTAAGCAAAGAACTACCCCAATAACCTTTTAGTTACTTTTTACAAATTTTATGTTTTAGTTAAACCCTCTTTTAATTATTGGATAGTTAGTTTGTAAAGATTTTATTTTCCTACTTAGTATTTATGTAATAAAGAGGAACCAAAATATTCTCTTGACACATTCATTTCTATTAAATAGGCATAGGACAACTGAGAGGGGGGGTGAATCAGTTGTCACAAAAATTAAACCTTAAAACTTTATCACTTATCAAATCTTCAACCCCGCTATTTTGTTATTAAATATAAGCATGAAACATAAATAATAGAAAGTAAATCAACACAATGAACACAAATTTTTATGTGGAAAACCCAATAAGGGAAAAACCATGGTGAGGGTTAACTCACAATATAAAGATTATAAACTAAACACAAAGGCTCGCTGCCCAAAAGAGGACTTACTGTCCAAATACAAAGGGTCACTACCTACAAATGACTCACTATCCAACAGAGAGGCTCATTGCCTACAAATACAAAAGAGAACAAAAGATCCACCACTAAAATTAAAGTACATTCGTAGGATTACAGAAACCTTTAGTTCACTACCTTCAACAAACTAAAAAACTATTATCAAAAATCACTCACACACACTTCTTCTCTTATGATTTGTGGCACACTTTCATCACTTTGCATCTCACTATCATAGATCTCTTCACAATTCAAATTTCTTTTATACTATTCTCAACCTTAGAAACATTTACCAAGGTCAACCACAGTACACCGTTTCATAAATTCAAATTACGTCGGCAACTCTAAATTTCTTGCAGTGGAAAGGAATAAAAGTGGACCAAAAAATATATAACCAGGACCACAAATAATATTCTTGAATTTTCTACACACTTTCTTAATCATATTTTATTCCTTGAATCAAGTGTAAACACTAGGTTGGCCAACCCTAATGAAAACTCGAATAATCATTGATGTACGTGCTTCCCAACTAGAAGATGACACGTGGATGCCACAACACACTTAAGCATGAGAATACATCTCAAAACCTTCCAAATAAATCTACAACAAGAACAGCAAGCTTCAACCACTGAATTTCTTTCATCAAACAATTCAGACTGTGCAGACACATAGAGAAATAGTAAAACATAATTTTTGGATCTCCAAACTTCAAACCTATTCACTAGAGCATAGGAAATAACTTCACACAGCATATTCTAGATTTGAAAGATTTGAAACGAAATAGAGAAAAAATGCAAAGCAACAATATTTCTTTGAGTCTAGAGAATATTGACTCTGTCAATAGAACACACATATTGGTGGACACAACTTTCACGAACCATCTCACCAAAGGTTGAAACTCAACATATATCACCACTAAACCACCTTTATCAAACCTTCAATTCTGCACAAGCATATGATCAACACAGGAGAAATGTGGAGCACATACTGGAGCACAATCTAAATACATTCCTTCTTTTGACTTAACTTCTATACTAATTTTCTCAAAAGCACTTGGAAGCTCACCAACACAACACATCTATAGCTATATAAGATAGTTCCATGTACTCACAATATCTCAGAAGCATCTCAACCATACATGTATGATCTACAACATACTCAACTATGTTGACATCAATGGCAACATCAATCACAACACCACCAAACTAGCTCATACTTGCAATAATCTCCCCCTTTGTCATTGATGGCAACACATAACCTTTTCTCCACCTTTGATATCAATGGAAAAAAACAACTGCTTTTGATTACTCCCCTTAGGAGTACACTCATACTACAACAATGAAAACCTTTTCTACCACCCCTGTGGAGTAGACCCATTTATCAGTCTAGATAAATGAAGAATCTGTGAATTCACTGGACTAATGCATTTTCATGTGCACCTAGTTAGGAGGGTCAATGACCCCCAACCTCTCCCTAAGATACTCAAAAGTATCCTTCAGAAGAGCTTTAGTAAATATGTCTACAATTTGTTCCTTTGTTGTCATATACTCTAGTCTGACCTCATTGTCCAACAGTTTCTCTCTCAAAAAATGATACTTGATAGATATGTGCTTCATTCTTGAATGCATAGCCGGGTTCTTTGAAATTTTTATTGCACTTGTATACTATAGGTGAAAAAGAAACTAAGTATTAATTCCGATTCCTATAATTTGCAACTTTTTGAAACTGCATGACCTTTGTTTCACTAAAAAGAAAAGAGAAAATGTTGAATCATGAATCCTAAGCCTATATCAATCATCGTCTATTGTTTCCGAGCTAAGGCACAAGCAACTTGTCAATCCCCTATACAAAAATGAAGCCATTGGAATAAATATCATTTTCATACAAGCGAGCCCTGTCCTTTCTTTCCCCAAATTTTACCAAAAATCAGAAGCAACTGACCACAAGCTGAGCAATCTATACACTAAATAACCAAATTAGTAGGTAATCAAACCCAAAATATCCAACATTTCACCCCAAACTGCATTAATATGGAAAACAAGCACAAAGACAAATCAATAACTAGCAAAGCCCGCAGTTCCTATGCTATCAAACCAATATATTTACTAAATCCATTGTGAAATCTATATTTTATTTTAATAAAATAGAAAGCATTAAAAATCAGTAGCTTGCAGTTACAATTTTCCTTCAAGTTCTAAAGATGGATTCATCCAATCCAACATTTGAGCTAAAATTTCCTCTACACATAAATCAATCCCAGCTACAATTTTCCTTCAAGTTCTAAAGATGGAGTCATCCAATCCAACATTTGAGCTAAAATTTCCTCTACACATAAATCAACCTAGAAAACCGCAATATTTAACCTAATTCTTTTTGGTAGATCATCAAATAATACCTGGAAGTTGGTGAATAGCAAGATAGAATATCGGGTGATTTCGGCAATGGAATTCTCCCACACAAAAAAGTTCAAAGAACCCATTGTCTACCAGAGAAAATTTTTAGATTCTAATGGCCACGAGGATTCTCATAAATATTATTTTCCCTTTCTGGTAATGAAAACCATGGATGATCTACCGATTCCCGAAAGGACATTCTTGACAGTAGAAAATGTTCATCATTTACTTTAGCTCTGCATTATGCTCAAATTCCCTCTTTATGGTGTCTCTTGCCTTTCTATTTGAAGGTTGTAGTTGTTAATATTTTGGTGTGACTAATAACTGTGATATGGGATTTCCGATAGCACAAACCACTCTTTCCATAATGTAACTACCATTTCTAAGCATGTTGAAAATGTCTCTACATCACCTTTTATGAGTTAGAGGACATATCTCAAGAATTATTCCAAAGCATGATCAAAATCCTTCACCAAAGTCTAGCATTGGTCCTTTCCGAGACGTGACATTGACCCTTTGACTTCATAGTTACATATATCAAGGAATCCTCAACTTGACACTTGATCCAAGTCCACTCAAAGATCAAGAGGATATTGAACCACTTACCATGTCTAATGACGGCATCCAAGAACCCTTTGTAAGCAATCCATCCTTTGAAACTAATCCATGTCAAGAACTTGATCCAAAGCATGTCGAAAGCAACCCCAAAATCATTCAATATCAAGAATTTGTATCTTCAAGATACTACAATAATCTAATGGACACGTTCTTATCTATACAAGATGATCATATCCATGTAGCACATACTCCTCCATCTACCCATGAGATGCTTTCTATGGATGGACACGTAGATGATCTTCAGCTAGAATAAGATTCTATTACACAAAAAGAGTAGATTATTAATTCCTATAGTCAAACAGAGTTGTCAACAATAGTATCAGATATATCACAAATTCGACCAAGACATTAGGGTGATATCCAACATTATTCAATCAAGGAAACAAGTTAGACAGTAACAACATAATTCCGTGAGTTAGTAGAGCAACAAATTGAAATAACATCGTCTATAGTGGCTATCTATCAGAGAACGCTTATCAAAAAAGACATCTTAGAATAGGAAGAATCAAAGAACAAAGGTACTACTTCCACAATACTGGGGGAAACTTCATCTCAAGAAAACATCAACATAGGGAGCACGAAGAGTCCGTATGATGAAGTGTCATAATACAACACACGCCATGAATCTTCATCCACCCAACACCCCATCCAAAAATTGGGGACCAACTTCAAGGAAGGATTAAACCAAAGCACAAAGAACGCTTATCAAATAAAAGAAGCTTAAGAAGACATCGTGATAAATCAAATACACATGGATACCAAAATATACAAAGAAAGATTATCCATATCAAACTCCATTAGTCAAAGAAGTTATGGGTCAAAATAAAAAAGGGCAAAGTATCCATCAAAGATGTCCACAAAGGAAAAATAAGGCTCCTCAAGCAACATACAAAGTGTATCAAGTAGTTGGTCCTAATTCAACACACACTTTCGTATCCACCCTTCATTGCTCATCTTCCTAAGTTTGGAGAGTCAAAGACCTTCCAAACCATCAACCAATCCATCTCATATTCTCAAACATACTCCATCCATGCCTCCATGCATGATATCCAGCTTCATTGGACTATGTATTGGTAACAACCCTTCATCATAAGGAGTCAGAAGGCACTCTTATGCAATGTGTGCACAAAGATAGAGTTAACTCCAGTATCAATAAAGTAAACCAGGAATCTCAAAAGTTGTATTCAAGTGAACGTATCTTGGCAAAGAAACTTCTTCTGCCAGATATCGATAGCATATTATGATGCATCTACATTACAACACCTTTGTGATTTTAGTATGAGCTTAAAATCTTTTAGAAAAATTAAAAAAATCAAGAAATATAAAAATCCAAAAAAATCAGAAAAAGGATTGAAAATAGTAAAGAAAAAAAAATGTCCTCTAGTGAAAACCACTATGGTGGCGCTTTGAATAGGTACCATGATGAAAACCTCAAAAACAGGTGTCATGTGTAGAATCGAGCATCTAAGTGCACTATTTCAAAAGAGAGCATCTCATCCCATCCATAATAAATCCAATATTCCATCCATCCGGTTTCATAGTAAATCCACACCAATCCCATGTTCATCCATCTACATCCATAGTCCAAGTTATCTTGATCTCTCGATGAAATTTTTGAGGCACACTTTTATGCTTCGCTTTATCGTGAAACATCTTGACATTTAAAGGTTTGCCACGTATATGGGATTGACTATGAAGAGACGTTTGCACCAGTTGCAAGACAAGAGACCATTAGAATGCTGATTTCATTAGCAGCTCAAAAGAATTGGAGCATACAACATATGGATGTGAAAAGTGCCTTCTTGAATGGGTACTTAGAAGAGGAAGTATATGTGGAACAGCCACAAGGTTTTCAAGTGGAAGGAAAAGAGAATCATGTCTACAAATTGAAGAAGGCTTTGTATGGCCTCAAGCAAGCACCAAGGGCATGGTATGCAAGAATTGATGGATACTTTCAAGAGAATGGCTTCAAGAGAAGTAAGAGTGAACCTACCCTTTACTACAAACAAGAAGGTAATGATATTCTTATTATAAGTTTGTATGTTGATGATTTGTTGTATATGGGTAGCAGTTCTAAGATGAAAGATGAGTTCAAAATTGCTATGATGAAAGAATTTGAAATGAAAGATCTTGGTCTCATGAAATATTTTTTAGGAATGGAGGTTTATCAATGTAAAAATGAAATTTTCATTTGCCAAACCAAATATGCAAAAGATATGTTGAAGAAGTTTGACATGGTTGATTGTAAACCATACTCCACTCCAAGTGCTCATGGAGTTGTGTTGAGTAGGAATGATGGTGCTGAATTAGTTGATGAGACTGATTACAGAAGTATAGTTGGGAGTTTGATGTTTCTAACCCACACAAGGCCTGATATTGCATATTCAGTTTCACTTGTTTCAAGGTATATGACAAATCCATCAGAAATACACATGAAGGCAACTAAAAGAATTTTGAGGTATGTGAAAGGCACTCTAAATTATGGTATTCATTACTATTCTTCTAAAAGATTCAATCTTGTTGGCTTTAGTGATTCAGATTGGGGAGGTAGTATGGATGATCGTAAGTCTACATCTGGAAATTGTTTCTCTTTTGGTTCTGGTTTGATTACTTGGAGTTCCAAGAAGCAAAGCATGGTTGCTCTCTCATCCACAGAAGCAGAGTATGTTGCAGTTACCTCAGCAGGTACACAAGCTCTTTGGCTTCGAAAAGTTTTAGAAGAAATTGGAGAGAAGCAGATTCAACCTACAGTGGTTTATTGTGACAATGTAAGTGCCATCAAGTTAGCAAAGAATCCGGTTCATCACAGTAGAACAAAGCATTTTGATTTGAAGTATCACTTCATCCGTGATTTAGTACAGAAGAAGGAAGTTGAATTGAAACACATCAGCACTCAGGATCAGTTAGCAGACATCTTCACCAAAGCAGTTGCAAGAGATCAGTTTATGTTACTTCGAGATCAGATTGTGAGCCCTCTTAGCATCAAGGGGGAGTATGAAGATAATTGATGCGATGGAGATTCCTGCTTTTCCAACAAGGAAAAATCTGCTATGCATGGCAAAGATAGCTTCTACTATTCTTAGCGAGTTTTTGTTTTAATGCAGTTCTTTTTTGTTTTAATTCGTAGTTTTTTCCCTCTGCAAATAAAGCATGTGTTGCATGCTTATTATAGAAGATATGATTTAGTTTTCATTGTAATTAGGGTAAAACATCTATTTTTTTTATTGTTTTTTCCTTTAGTGGGCAGCATACTGTTTTTGAGGCTGCATCTTATATCTTTATAAATTATCCTCTCTGTATTTGTTTTCTGTTGAAGCTGCAATAACAGAGAACTCTGTTTCAAAACAGAGCAGATTATTATGTCTACTGAAAGGTTTTGAATAGCATAGTATATGATCTAGTTTATAACTGTATTTTTCTTTTATCTTTCTGCTGTTCAATTCATTGTATCAGCTGGTTTTAGAGGAGAGGCATTTTGTTTTCAAATCTACACCAATCTCATGTATTTTAATCATTAGTTTTGTAACAAGAAAATATGAATCGAAGTTCTGAACAAACTAGTATTATCAAACAGAAACTATAAAATTCACCTAGCCATTATTAATAAGCACTAAGCCTTATGAACTCCTTTATAAAGTGCATGTGTGTATGGGGGGAAAAGTGTACACAATAGCTCAATCAAGCAACTGGAATACAAAACAACAAAACATAGCTCTCAAGGAGCAAAGGTTAATATCAAGAAGATGTTATCCAAAACAGAGTTTGCATAAATCGGATAGGAATGTCTCTAATATCTCTTTGAGCATAGAAAAAATCATGTTTTCCAAGCCCTTACTCAGAGTCTTGTTATCTTTTTTGAGTCTTGATCATTCTAAGTATATCATAAAGGAGGATAGGATCACAAACGTGAAAGAGAGAGCTCAACTGATACACCATCTTAGACCCAATTCAAGGTGGAAGCCAAGATTTATATCCAGCTATGACAGCCAAGTAGATACAGATAAGCTTGATCGTTGACAACAGTTTGAGGTATACTTTAGTATTCACCATAAGAAAATTTCATTTTCACAATTGAAATTAAACTCTCATGGAAATACATGGTGGAATAGTCACCAAGATGGATTTTAATTGGGCAAAGAACCAACAAAAACAAAGTGGGAGGAATCTATATGATGACTAAGTCACAATTCTGACGCAGGAAAGAAGAAAACAACATTTAATAAATATTGCAGTTTCCATTTTATTTATATATAAAAGAAAGAACAAATTGTGAAAGAGAAAACTATAGAATTTCAATAGCAAGATATGGAGAATCTTTCAAGCTCTATAAATATAAGGTGATAAAATGCTTGGGAGAAATTTCTTACCCATATTAGGAGACATGTTTTACCCTTCATTCCTAAGGCAGGTTTAGAAGACGAGATTTTCCCTGCATCCATTGTGAGTGGAGGGGCTCTCTCTTTAGTCAAGGAAAGGATGGTACTTCTATCAGTAGTAGCACTATGGTTGGCTTCCTTGATTTGCTTCCCTTTGCCACTACAACTAAGTCTTGTGCCGTGGCCAACAAGACTTGTCTAGAACAACATTCATCTTTGAATGTTTTTCATAGAACAACACTCATATTTGAATGTTTGTCATAGAACAACACTCATATTCAAATGTTTGTCACTTTTATTAAGGTTTCACCATTGACTACTCTGCTTTCATTGATTCTTATCTAGATTATGCTTCTTCTTGGCACAACAATCAGTAGAAGATCAATCAATACATAAGGAAAATTTGAAAAAAGTGGCAGGTTCAAAAGACTGTGACCAAGAGAGAACTAACACAAAGCACAAAATTCAGCGAGACTGATTTGAGCAAATTGCAGAAGGAAGCTATGTCACTGCATAAAACTGGAGATCGTTAAACTATGTAAAAGAGCAAGGGCTCAGATTGAATGAGAGAGCAACACATGATATATTCCATGTAGGATCTCAACATGTTTTCGGCTGTATAACATATGTGACAGAAATCTAGCTGAACTTCTTGGTGGACTTCAAAAGAACCTTAAGTCACACTTAAGTGTATTTTTTTTTTGTTAACAGTTGTTCTTAGGGATATATTAGCAGTCTCATAAGTCATACTAGTGATTGATTTGTGCAAGATTTCTACAGAACTATGGAAGAGGCACCACCTGCATGTGTAGGACACACGCAGGTAGGCATCCACGTAGAATGTAACTAGAACCAAGCATTGATAAAGTATTCCACGATTGAGCATGCACATAGTTATTTAGGTTATGAGTGTGATTGCATAATGGGAACAAGGGTGATATGCGAATATTAAGTAATTAGAATAATAAAGGTACACGATGATAGAGCTAGAGCTTTGTGCACGAAGTCTTTGACAACTCTCCTAGCATGAGAGGATGAGGTCATTTGGACCCCACAGTTTTAAGCCATTGTGCAAAAGTGTGGTTTTGATAGAGTGGCATAGAGGAGCTTATAGTGGGGATATGCAACCAGGATATTGGATAAGTTGCATATGGATATGCATAGCCAGATGTATAAGTGCACAAGGGGATACCCAGTGTGTGAAAATTTGAATGCTTTGTTGAGAATTCCTAGCAAGGTCAATTCGCAGGAAGGGAAACTCTGATCCTAAAGTAAATTTGTTTGAGGACAGATAAACAAGTTAACATGGAGGAATGTTAGCATAGAAAACATTGTATGATCAAGCCATGTGAGATGAGAAAAAGGAAAAAGGAAAGAATTCGCACAATTCAGCATGAAGTAAATCAAGCAAGTAACCAAAGAAAGTTACGTCACTGCACAAAAAGGCAGTGATGCAAATGAGAGCTGGATCAAAAAAACATAATAATGAATACATGGCTAGATTTCATCAGAGAAGGGGTTTAGTTTTAGTAATCAGTAAATCCATCTCTTATTTCCCATCTTAAATAATATTAAGAGCTAAAAACAAATTTTCTTCAATATCCTATATACATTTAATGTGAAAAACAAGAATGCTAACGAAGAAGTCTAAGCAAATGATGATATTCTTAGTTTCAAGAGCACAATTATTGCAGTTCAAATCAAAATAGGTTGCAAACCATACCTTGTCAGCACAAAACAAATCCAGATTCTCAATATTTTTTCTGATTGCTTTGTTTTCCTCAAATTGGGGTAGAGAAAACTATTTTTTTGGGAAGGGTTGATGTTGACTTGGCAAAGAATAATATATAGTTATTTGTTTAGAAGTGTTCACAAATGAATCGATCTCATGCCTATCCTTCACTGTATAGACCTGTTTAATTACAAGTGCAATTACAACAAAGATCCAAGAAGTGAAGAAAATATTACTAGTTGCTCTCAAAAAAATTGAAGGGTCATTGCATCTACCTTAGAAGTTGAGCGATTTATTTGTTGCAATTATCGCTTGAAGAAAACCCTATGGAAATAAATGCAAATCTAAATAGCTAACAGTATCGTCATTTCAACATTTAATATATTATTTCCAAGAAATATATACTTCACAGTTCATAATTATACTGTGAAAAACAAAGTGTATTATATTATATTAGGAAAAGAAAGGAATGAGTCAGTAAATTATTGTTAAAGAGATAAGGCAATTAATCACTACTTACTCTTGTTCTTGGCACCCAGTTTTCGTTTGTACACTTTTTTCTTATATTTCAGTGCAAAATTTGTAAATAAAAAATAGCCTCTATTCACTTACGAGACAAAATGTATCCTGCTTTTTTATGGGTAGAAACAAATCATAAATAGTTTGAAATGAGATGATCATTTAAGCATCAGCCTTAAACAAATAGAGAACTAAAGTCCTGAAACCAAGGAGCAAGGCATGAAGTGATAGGCCAGAGATCTAATAACTGCCATATCAACATCAGTCCAGAATATGAATGATGATAGAAAACAATAGGTTTATAAGATGATGCATAGACAGTGATTCTGTAATTACAGATTCTTAACGGGTCTAGTCACATATGATCCCAAGAAAGCTATCCCAAGAAGAATGACTCTTAAATTGGATAATAGTCCTTTACTTTATATTTACTTTCCTAAATCAGATTGAAAACTCACTCTTTTAAGTGACCAATGATGTACTTTCAAAATATTTTGGGCTTGTGTTCAGACATTTTCTGATAAATCCTTAAAACAAATCATACAACTTGTTATTTACATACACTTTTTACATTCATATTTTAGCAAATTATTCAAAACAAGCATCATCACTTAGTCTCATAATTTTAGCATATGGATGCTTTTTGCATGCCTGATGGCACTCATCTAAGGCCATGAGGTTGACTATATCCAGTGTTAATGAATTACTAACCAAGTCATTCAGTAAAATCTGAGCCATTACAAGCACCTGCAGTATTGTTCATAACTATAATGTGATCCCACACCATTTAGAACTAAAATAGAAAACAAGTAATTTATAAAATTAAATCCTACTGAATGTTATGTTCAAATTTAATTTGAGATACCTCATTCAATGTTGCTTCATTCCAATCTTTTACTGCTTTTCCTTCAATATAATATGCCACTCGCAAGTTTGTATGCCTTGTAATATATTCAAATTGCTCAAATTTTCAAAGTTTAAGAATAGAGATATAATTGTGTTTTCAGTCCAAAAGAATTTGCCAGACTTATATCTCCCATTTGATTTGAAATCAACAAAACAGTGTACTTAAAATTACTTGTTTGACTAATGCAACTGCAGGTGCTAAGAATATTATTAGGCATATCTTGCACTCCGTTTTCATGTTTTGAGCAATATATTTCATATCTACTATTTCATGTTTAAAATAAATATATCAATTATTTAAACAATAATTTCTTTGTAGAAAAAAATTGTGAAAATGTTAATAAATTTATTATAAAAATAAGTTAAAAATCAAGATAATGTTATGTTCAGGATTTCGCATATCATTTCTCATTGCTTAAGTCTTTTTAGTCAATGAAATTTTAAAAAAAATAAAATTCAAAATTAGATAAGTTAAAAATCAAGCATTTCAATTTAACTGTTGAAAGTAAAAATCAATTTTGGGAACTAAAAAATCAAAACATACTGAAAATATATTACGTCTATGGATCTCAATATAACAGCACAAACAAGTTTGAAAATTCTCTCATTATCTGATATTTGTTATATTTAACTGATACCGATAACTAGTATAACTATATATTATAGCGATACAGATTTCATGATGGAACATTTAAAAACTTAATGCATAAATATTACTAAAAGCTTACCTTGTGTTTTTAATTAGATCATCAGACGAAGGGAAAAAGAAGAGAAAACATTCCAATGGAGTTAAGCTCCATTAAAAATTTCTTACAACTCGCTCAGCTTCTTACATTGTCACTACTTTTTATACAGCAGGAAGCAAAGATGTATAGAGACACGCATGATGCTGCTTTGTAGAGATTTGCAGAAATAAGAAGACAAGTTACAAATTACTTGTGCCACGCTTAAATCTGTTTGCCACCATTCGACATCATATTGGTCCACAGCATTGAGTTGGCCAACTGAGTCTTCAATTGATTTCAATTTTATGACAGCTATTTATTAGCATAGAATATCTATATAATAATATATGGCATTTTCTTATCAGTATATCCCTTAACTCGAATTAGCTGGTCGAAATTATTTATATTAAATAAATCTCGAAAAAAATTAAAACATGGGAGCTATTGTATGAGATTATGTTTGCAGTGTGTCCCGTTTAAGGGAAAACATTCTGTTTAATATTCGTGTTAATGGCAGTTACTTTTTCGTTTTTATTAGGACTTTTCGTAGGGCATAAATATTAAGAAATTCTTCTTGAGGGTTCTATAATTATTAATTAAACTAGCAATTGCACCTTGGTGTGCAATGGGTACACCGAAGAGGTGTGGAAGGTCAAACAGGAAAAAAATTGGCCTTTTTTTTTCATACATTTTGTAGTATATGAGGTCAATTAGTAGGTCATTTAACAAATGCTGTTTTCTTTGCAACAAAGGTCTGAATGGAGAAGTGGTAATTTCAAATCATCTATGCATCCTCTTACAAGGTTCGAAACACAACTGAAACAAAGCATTTTAATGAGGAAGAAAATCATGCTCCATTACCAATAAATAATCATAGTCATACTTCTAGAGTGATGACCTCAAGTTTTTAATTTTGCATTAATGTCTGCTATTTAATTATGCTCTCCTAGATGTGCATGCCCTCAAATCCATTTTGTGCATTTCTCGCAATCATTTGTGTTACAAACAAAACAATATAATTTTATATCAGAATGTAGAGGCCATGATCATAGATTCTTCCAAAAATTTGAACACTTGCACAGTAACAGTAATAAATGGCTTAATCTCACAGCCATTAGTGGTTATCTTTTTGTTGCATAGATGGGAAAAAACTAAGTGTATTTTTGTTCAAGTTATTGTGATAAGAGGCAACGTGTTTTTATCATTAGGACTGCCCACTTGACAATAACTAAAAGAAATTGTACAATAATTATGTTTTCAAATTGAAGAACATTTTGAAATAGAATCACTACAAGAGGAAAGCCTATTCAAAGTAATAAGAGAAATTTTAGCAAAAACAAATCAAAATCAACATATTCAAGCATATGGACGTGAATAGAAGACATGAATAGACAACAGACCATGACCATCACAATGATGATGTATACATAGAAAAATCTTTCAGATAATAGTGTTTATAACTTTAGATAACATAAGTTTATCCAATAGGCTATAAAGGACATTCAAATTATACAAAATAAATGCAAAATAATTTCTTTTGTAGCTCTTTAAATTAATCTCAACACTAACTAGACCATGAGTGTATCAGTCCTGGTAGATATGAAAAGAGACAATACTTTACAATGGCCTGTACAACATAGAAGAGGCCAGCCACAATACCACATGGACAGGTTCAGAGTAAACAATTGAATCTGACAGAGTACATGTTTCGTATCACATTCCTGAAAGAAATAAGACTCATTACCTTGTGACTCTTTATTCTCAATCATTCTTTTAATTTTTTATTTACACTCTATTCCTGCCCAGCCCCCTTTGAGTTTATATATACGAACTTAATTTGAGTAAGTACCATAGTAGGCTTGGGTGTAAGTGCTCTAAATCATGGATGTCAGTGAGCAGATTGGGTTCGTTCTCATTTTCTTGTGCTGAGTACTTTAATCATCCAGCTGCTTAAAAAGGATTAGTTGTGGATGATTCATAGTGGGCGAGTTATGTTATGTGTGATGGCATACCTGGTGCCAGATATGGCTGGTAGGGGCTCCAAAGAGTTTTGGGGCAAGATGACCGCTTTGGGAATTACAATCCTCGTCCAAATGACTTCTGAATTGTACAACGTCAATTCCAACACAGAGAAATCTGTATGGACACTTTCTTCACTCTTGACCAAGTAAGAATAGTTCAAACAAGCTTGCTTTCATTGGATCGGCTATCATATTATCCTTCTCTTTCACAATGCTCAGCCTTCATGGCATAGTCTTCTCTTTATGCTATTATCCTTCTTCTCTCTAATTTCACTGTTCGCTCTTGTTTCTCGTATTACATGGCATAGTCTTCTCTTTATACTGCTGTCATCTGCTCCCAATTGCACTGTATTTTGCCTTGGAGATGCATTTGGACCGTCCTTTCTTGCATTTGCTCTGTCACCTATCTATAATAACCCACAGTTGAAACCATCTTATCTTCTTCAACACAATCAAGTTCGGTGTCCAAAAGATTAGCCCACATGGATTGAACAGTATGGAATAAAAGGCCTTTTTGCCATTATCTCAGAGAAGCTACATTTAGTCCTTAACTTGCTAATAAGGATCCTAATATCCATTTTATTAAGACAGATATGAAACTTCAGGCTTTGAAAACCAGTTCCACTCTACTCTTGATTAATGTGGCAAAAATGTCAACAAATTCTTAGCAGTTAGCATATACTAATGCATGTACAGAGACAACTGGCCTGATCATTTCTGAATTGATCAAGAGCTTGAAAAATTTAGTCTGATCATAATGACATCCTTCAAAAAGGTATCCTCACAAGCTGGCTGAAAAAGAAAAAAACCTGCCTTATAAACAAAACAAGAGACATGGCCTACCATAGCATTTCCACCTTCAGGAAAAATAGTTGTCAAAACATTTCCTAAACTGCTTAGCACAAAGGAAAGCATTGCAGCCATTGTACCTTTTCCATGTGAATCACTAACAACAACATTGTAGCTTTTTGTTATCTTTTCTAGCCGAGCAGTCTCTTTTCACTGTCTAAAATATTCATTGTGATCGTTTCTATCTTTTGTTTACAGGCCTCAGAAATTTGATACTCAACACTTGTGGATTAGAGCTCAGACAAGCAATCCTTCTCCATAATCACAATGCAGCCATGGACCAGTCCATCAAAACTACTGCAAACCCATCAAACCCTCTATAGATTATGATCTGAGAATCTCCTAACCACTTTCAAGATCTTCTTAAAAACCTTCACTCTTTCTTGCAAACCGGTCACATAGACTCAACATTTAAAAGATTCTTGTTATTTCAGACTTATCACTTGAATATTTTCTTGGTAAATATGAAGGCGTAGGGTACGTACCAGTTAGAATCTACAATCTAGAAGGCTTTAAACATATGGCGAGATTTGAATACGCTCCTGAAGTTTCTTAACCTCCTACAATGTGGGTAAGCATGCATATTTTCCCTCTGCAACGTGTGCAAGCATTCATGTATTCAAAACCTCCTTAACAGCCTTGCAACGTGGATGAAACTCTTAGCAGCAAAATGTGGAAGACTTCCTCAATACAAAATGAGCAGAAACACCGTAGACAAAACTCCTTGCTACATGAGAAAAACTTGACTTGTTCCAAAGGCAAATTTTATTTTTTTTTAACTTTTTTCCTTGCAAAACATTTTTGGTGCCCAGCTATTATTTGCATTCTAATTAAAGACTTTTGGTAAAGTTCAGACTATTTTAATTAAAATAGGCTTAACACTTCCAACTATTTTTGGAGGAATACAGTTGCACCTAGCACAACATGTGCCACAAGCTCTCGAACGATGGTCATGCAGAGATGCTGCTTTACATTTATCTACACAAACATCCCAATCACCATCAGAATATCAAGAAAGCTCAACCATCATAGACAAATAGTTATTCTTTAGTAGCAGCCCCAACTGAAACAAGGAAGGAACCTCAAAACTGCCAGACCACATTGGAAAATCAAACTTTCTCTTTAAACCTATAACCTCAAAATTCCACACTGAAAAATCCAAATTCCTTGATGGATGTCCATGCCCTGTTCCAAAGCTCCCATTTTGGCACAGGTAGGGAGGAAACTGGCAAAGGTTATGGAATTTGGCTTTACACCTGCCAATTCCATATGCTTGAAAGTTTCTAAAGCCTTTTCAACAAATCCATTTTACACATATCGTGTAATTATTGCAATCCATAAGATGACATCTATTCCAGGTATTCTGTCAAACAGTTTTTGTGCCTTGTTAATGCTTCCATTTTTTTGCATGCATGTCTACCAGGGCAGTTGCTTCCACTATCCTTTATGCTTTGATAGATGCCCATACTATTCCAAAGGTCCCATTTTGGCTTTGGGAAGGGAGGATGCTAGAAAAGGTTAGGGAATTTGATTTTAAACCTGACAATTGCATTTGCTTGGAAATTTCTAAAGCCTTTTCAGCAAATCCATTTTGTGCATATCCGAGACCACATCTCTTTAAGGCACCTTGTCAAACACTTCACGTGCCTTGTCTATGCTTCCACATTTTGCATAATGTCTACTTGGGAAATTGCAACTACAACATCTGACAATATTCCTCTATCCTTTATGCTTTAATGGATGTCCATACCCTGTTCCAAAACCCCATTTTTGCATAGGCAAGGAGAATGGTAGCAGAGGTTGTGAAGTCTGGATTTACACCTCCCAATTGCATTTGCTTGAAAGTTTCTAAACCTTTGGACATCCTTTTGATTGAACACAACAGAAAATTGGTGGGAACCATGTCGTGGGGGATGAGAAGGCTGAACCTTAAAACACCAGAATTCAATGCAAGATTGAGAACCTCGGAGCTACAGAATCCACCCCTACAATTCAAATATTCATTGGTCAGATTGTAGCAAAAGAAATCTAAGATTAGGGTTTGAGAGCGAAAAGGAAAAGGTAACAAAACTTCCATAGCTGCAACAACCTTAAGGGATTTCCTCTTGCTTTTATCATCCTTGATCATCTCTTGTAACACCATTTTCTAAACAAATTTACTATTAGTTGAAATTTTGACAGGATTCCATGAACAAAAGATATGTAAAAAAGCCAAATAATTGGTCACACGATATGTAGAGCCTGCTTGGTGCTTAACTGAGCTAGCTTCAATGTTTCAGACCAACGCTAGAATTATTCCTCTATTTTATCATGTTCAACCTTCAGAGGCTTTGCTAAGCAAAAAAACAGATTTCTATATGTTTATGGAGGCAACGTTTCTGTCGTCGGTATTTCCACAAAGGTACCAAGGGGATGTGTTCGTAGATAAAATGCATTGTTTGGAAATACCGGTGAGACAACATTTAAGGTAGCCAAAAAATAGTGGAGAACAATCAAGGGACGAAACAGGTCCAATCGTCTCCAGAGACACTATGACGGTTGACCCTTCTTTTTA
Source organism: Sequoia sempervirens (assembly GCA_007258455.2). Lineage (NCBI taxonomy): Eukaryota > Viridiplantae > Streptophyta > Pinopsida > Cupressales > Cupressaceae > Sequoia > Sequoia sempervirens. Next base: position 1,128 of record VDFB02192636.1, on the reverse strand, counting down.
GCTTTGTCTTCTTCAGATAGGTAATGCCTTCGGTAGAGAGGATTATACTCATTATGATTTGTTAATTATAATTTTGGTTAGATAATATTATATATTTTATTGGCAAATAATTTAGTAATGATTATAATATGTATTATTTTAAAAAAATGTTTAAATCAAATTATAATTTACAGTAATATTTTAAACTAATTATGTTATATTTATATTTTATTTGAAATAATGTTTTGAAATTAATAATTTTAGATAACATATTTAAGTTCATATTTATGTAGAATTTTAATTTTAAATCAGATTGTGAAATGTGATTCTTTGATTCTTTGATTTAAGTGTTTATAAAATTGTTGACATAGAATGAAGGTCAAAACAAGTAGATTGAGGTGTATTCTATCTTATGGGGATTCTTTTGGTGCATGGTGAGAGTTAATGTGGTTTAGCAATAAGAAAATAGGAGGCCAGGAATCAATGTGAACTGAAGCAAGGGAAATCAAATTGCCTAATAAGATTGATACATATCAAACCTATGAGCACCACACTATGAGTTACAAAAATAAAGTAAAAGTAGATCATCAAATAAATTAATGAAAACAAAGGTGCATGAGAGAAGATAAAAATACTAATAGATGTGACCACTAGAAGGATAGATAATTAGAAAAAAATATTTTACATATTATAGAAATAATAAGGGACATAATGATTCTCATATTACTTAAAAATTCCTAAATAGATACTATAAGAGTTAATGTGCCACCTAGATTATCCAATAAAATATGTGAGGAAGAGTTCAATAATGGATTATAAACTATAAGAGAGATACTAGATAATTTTTCTAAATTTATGAACATCAAGTGTTGATCTCAAACAAATAGTGGAATGGAGATTCATACATTATGTTGGTTATTTTTTATGAACCAAATTTAATCTCACCACTTCCCTATGAATCTTCCACAATCCAATTAATAGCAAGGGTATGGATTGGAAACACTTAAGTAAGGATTTTTGAAGTCCTTTCTTCTTCACTTTGGGCTCTATGAAACCCAGGATGGTGGTCCTAAATATGTTCATGTGATAATCATTTTATCAAGAACATTTATATACAAAAATAGGTTCCTATGAATGTAAGTAGGCAAT
>VDFB02192635.1:0-16409 GCA_007258455.2 Sequoia sempervirens | reverse complement strand
CACTTACTCATCATTCAAGTTTCCTCGAATAGCGTACCTCGACATTAATGCTTGATACTTAATATGATGGGGCCAAAAGGTGGGGTGGCCACTTTTTGGCCCCACATCTTTTTGCACTCGCTCTAATAAGGTTTGTCCTTTTGATAATAGTAATGTCCAAAGGTGGCGCTTGTTTGCATGTGGATACATTTATACCAAACATCAACTTTTAGTGATATGTGTGAAGATTTTGTAGTGGTTCTATATATTGTTCTTATTCTCTAAATATAAAGGAGGATGAATAATCAAGTCATGATGGACTAATGAAAGAAGATGCATTGAATAGTGATAGAAACTAGTCTACTATAGTTAGTGATGATGAAAATACATTATATAAAATTATGCAGGCATTCTCATATTACTTAGAATCTCTAGTGTTACAATATGAATAGTATTTTAAACACATGATAGACCTTTTTCTAGAGTGTCTCTACAAACTTGTGACCATTGAATTTGCTTGGGAGTATAGAAAATTGCATTATAATACATCAAATAATAGGGTAGAGAATGTAATTGTTAATTTTATGGTTTCCAAGACCAAACTTTGTAAATGATATTAATTGAGGGCATGAAGACACAATCAAGTCTTTGTTCTTGATGGTTTGATTTATATTTTCAATCAATGGTTCCATTTATACACACTACATGAGGAAATTGTTCAATAAGAGTAACTTATAGTTTTAGTCAATTATATTTCAATTTGTACACAATACATGAAGATATTGAACTAGCTTAATTTGTTATATGGAGATATTTTATTGTAATGTACGTAATCAATGATATGATTCTTGATTTTTTATAAGATTTAATATTATAAGCCCTTAACAAATCAAGCTATGACTTTCACGGTTCACTCCTACATGTATGAAATTTGCATTTTCATCTACAAGTTTGACCCTAAATTTGTAGTTTTAAAATTATTTTGTGAGCTTAACCCTACATTTCAAGTCTTTAGGAATGCATTTATCTCCATTTTTTAGACTATATTGAGAGCTATTATAATGTTTTTTTGCACTAACTTTCGGAGGAAACTCGTTTTTCCTTACTCAAACCCTTGGATTATGCAAAACGGGAGAAGCAAAATACTATATTAAAAATGCTTTAAAAACTTTCAAACAATCAAACAAATGCAATTTGAATTCAACAAATTTTAAAAAATTGCATATCTAGGGTTTCGAAATTAAACAAATACATGCATTTTGAACTAAAAAAAAATGGAATTTTAAATACCTCGTGCTCAATAGTGGTCGATATGCGAATTGGAATGATGAAGTTTGAAAAGAGGACCCCAAATTTTCTTTCGTCGGTGAGAAATTTTGTTGGGTCGCCATTCGGATTTTGTTCACCGCGCGCAGGGACAGTGACTGACTGGTAATTCACAGTGAAAGTGTGAAAGTGAAAGCACTTTTTTTGGTTTTGTCATATTCAAGGGGTTCGGCCGAACCACCTTAAATATGATTTTTTATTAGGCTCGGTTTAGGGTTCGGCTGAACCATATGGTTCGGCCGAACCAGTCAAATGGTTCGGTCGAGCCATATGGTTCGGCTGAACCACTTTGCTATGAAGAGTGTGGAAATTTTGAAATTTCCTTCCTCCACAAAAGTGTAAACCACTTATGTGGCTTCACCCAGCAATATCTTCACTTAGTTAAATCATTGTGATTTGGTGCATTAAAACGAATTTGTTTACTCTACTTGATTGTGCTTGAAAGTGGTAGGTGACTATACTCTCTCCTTGTGCAAACTAGGTGATCAAAAAGCCAGACCCACTTCCTCCCTGTGTAACCCCTATGCAATAACCGAAGTATCCTCTCCCCTTGTGCAGTAATGCGATCCTAGGTGTAATTGAAATGATTATTGCCTATAGAAATCGGGTCTACTTGGGGATTTCATCACCCCAACGTGACTCAAACCAGCAATGGAGCTAAGGCCAAGCTACCCCTAACCGGTATACAAATGTGAATATTAAGGGAAAACCTAAGATTACGAGTGCAGATGTGTCATACGGACAAAGTAGTACTCCCATAAACCTTGTTGAGTTTAACCTCTTTAGGCTGGAGTGCCACCTAATTGGTGATTAATCTCTTGCCCCATGTATGGCCACTCGAACGGGTGTCCCGAATTAAACACCATTGTCTAGTAAACCAAAAACCTTCTATTTGCTAGCACAGCACTGGTCGATGTGAAGGAATCCACACTTTCGCAGTCTGTAGTAGAGGTGATCAATCTGCCATGGGAGTTTCATGGGGGTTGGAAGATTGGTTGGCCTAAGAAGAGAGTGCACTGTAAGGGAGAGCCTGTGCATCCAAGCTTCTGAATTCACACACTACCGATATGCGGTTTGGGAAACCCACGTGGAATCTAGCTAATATTATCCTAGCTTTACCACAGGATGTGCTTGCTTTATCTGCATTTGGTTACATTCCATTTAATTCAGAGTGTTTGTTGTGTTTTCCTTCACATTAATTCAGATAAAAGATCATCCGAAATGAACATGAAAAATAGCAATTGAAATCATTTACACGTAACTTTCTGACATCTTTAGTCTAGTAACATTCTGATATTTCTCCCATGCTTAGAGAGTGGAATTCAACAAAATTTGTCAAGAAATCAATTACCAATAGAATCAAGAAGCCTAGGAAACATTCAGGGTACAAGAAAACATTACAAAGAAGAAAAAAATTGTACAAAAGTCGACACATCTTGCTTCATTACTGTGGATTTTTTCACAGATACCAAGACTTTGTTAGGGGATTCACTGACAAGTACGCTATAGAGCTTTTGGATTCTCGAGCTTATTATCAGAGATTAGCTCTATCTCAACAACATAATCTTAACCAACCTCTTGAGTTTGATAATATACCACAACCTTCTATTGAATATTCATCATGTCCCAATCAAATCCTTCATTGATTTTAAAACCTTTCTTTGAAAACAAAGATCAAATCTTAAGATTGCGCCCTTCAAACAAATTTTTGATTATTGATTCAACTTCCCCAATAGGATTTTTACATCCTTCATCATTGGAAGCCACAATCAAAAATTAGGAACATCTTTGATCATATCATAGGATTCACATCTTATCAGATCAAGATATCCTCATTATCACACTTATCAGAATGATGATCTAAGTTTAGAAGAATTCTTCAAAATCATATGCCTATCTCTACAAGATCTCAGCACAATAAATTGAGGGACAGAATCCAACAAGAAGGTCATACCCAAAACATTCAAGAAGAAGGTGAAAGCAGTAATCCTCTTTACAGTGTAAGTCATAATCCACTTTTCAACAATGACATGGATAATAGAGAAGAAAATCCATTCCATAACTACATAGACATGAGCAAAAACCACATAGATAGTGATGAGGAATGAGATGTAGAACGTCTTAGAGAGGTTGAAAAAGATCCCAAATTTCACAAAGCCATAGAAAAGATCTTGCAACGCGATAAAGAAAAATATTTTCTCTATTTAGCTGACCAAGGAGCTAAATTGCCTCATGAATTTGATACTGAGAATTTGAAAAACAAACCTGAAGAGACACCCCTATCTGATCTTAGTGTTTTGACTCAACAAATTAAGGCACTTCAAGGACAAATTAAAGAGTTACAAGGGGGATCTACAACAAAGAAATATACTCTTGAGGACATTTGTCCTTATCCTTTCAATTGAAGTCTCAACATGAGTCTATTTCCTAAACATTGTGAAATTCCAAAATTTGATCGTTATAATGAGAAATCAGATCCAATAGATCATGTTAGAGACTTTTGAAACATGACTTTAGAGTTCGCTCATGAGGACACTTACTTGATGCGTTTGTTTCTTAGGAGTCTTGGAGCTCACTCTATGGAATGGCTATCAAAAATAACACCTCCTGTCAAGACATTTGAGGAATTAATCAATCTGTTTATATTAAAATATTCCTACAACATCTAACACCAAATCACTATGATAGATCTCTGCAAAGTTGCACAAAAACCTGGTGAACTTTTTATCACTTTTCTTCAGAGATGGAGAAGAATGTTCGCTAGATATCCACGTCCTGTTCCTGAAAAGGAAAAGATGGTCACCTTCATCAACAGCTTGAATTCAGAAATGAGCTATCGTTTGAATTTACATTGTCCTCCCTCTTTTGAAAAATTGATTGAAGATTCTATAACCATTGAAAGTGATTTGGTCAAAAGAGGAATAATAAAACTTGACAAGGATAATCATAGCTCATTCAATCATCATAACAATAAGGACAAGTCTAAATTTTGGACTCAGAACAAGAATGTGGTGAATGATGGTGTTGTTGATGCAAATCATGTCTCGACAAAGCCATTTGTCCTTAGTACTCCAAGTGCTCCTCGCAACAACTACAACAATGTCAACTCGGTTACAAATAAAGGAAACAATCCTCCTCCTCCGAGAAACAATGTGAATCAACATCCTACTCCCAATCAAGGGACTACCAACAATCAAGGATTTTGAGGAAACAATCACAATAACAACTCTTTAGGGAATACCTGGAATATGAATCTGCAACAGTTTTCATTCTTATCTAGTAGAACTTACACTCCACTGGGTCAATCTTTGGAATCTGCATTCAAAGAGTTGATGGCTAAAAATGTCATTACCTTGCCACCTCAATGAAACTGTGAACCCAGTGTGAAGCCTCTATCATGGAATGAGGCATACTATTGTGACTATCACCGGTGCAAAGGTCATCACACAAATAATTGTCTAGCCTTGAAGAATACCACTCAAGACTTAATCGAAAATGGCACAATCACAATCGAAGGACATCAACAATAAATTAAAGACCACCAAACATTTCTCAACCCTTTGCCCAACTATCAAAAGGGTGAGTCTTCAGGAAAAAGTGTGAATCATATTGATGATCCAATAATCAATCATATCTACACTGACGATGAGAAGGTCAATGTTATAAAATTCAAGGAGAAAATGGAATATAGAGATGAAAGATGACATTTCCATAACTCATCCCCATAATTCATCATTATACCTAGAAGTCATGGTTCACAAGTTTCGTGTCAGATGGGTTCTAATAGATGGAGGTGGTGGTTTGAACATATGTACCATGAAGTTAGTTCAAGCTTTGGGATTTTATGAGGACTCCATTGATCCCAGATGAAATATTACTATTAAAGCTTATGACGACGAGGAAAGAGCGTCCAAGGGTTTAATCATGCTACCAATCAGAGTGGGACCTGTTATCAAGAATACTTTTTATCAAGTATTAGACCATGATCTTGCATACAACATCTTGTTGGGTCATCCTTGGATCCACAAAATGCAAGATATCCCATCCACATATCATCAATGTCTTAAATTTCTTTATGATGGGCAGGAAATCACAATACTAGCTAATAAATGAAATGTCCAAACTTGTGCCAACATCAAAGCTAGTCAAGATACTTTGGTTCCTAACAATCGAAAAGCTCGTGCTAGTACTTCTCTCAAGATTGATACACAAATCAGTCAGTTAACCAAAGACCATAGAGTCGGGGAGTACTCTCTCTATTTGGCTAATTTACCTACATCACCTCGGTCACATGGACAACCTTCTATCACACAACATCAAATGTCAGTAGCATCAACATCAATGCAACCACCAATAGAGCCAAGCACAAAGTTTAATGGACGATTCATCAAAGAAAAATTCCCCATGGAAGATCCTGAGGACAGAGAAATTCTAAATTGGCTCTATAAAGATGAAGATGAAGTAGTTTTTAATGTCAAATTACCAATAGATATATATGGAAAAGGGTACTCAATCATGCAGAAGATGGGCTATGATAAGGGTCCTATCAAAAAAGAAAAGAGGGAGTAGTTGAGCCTATTCACCTTCGAGGACTTGCTGTGAAAGAGAAAATCAGACTAGGCTATGATGCTAACTCAAAAGAGGAAACATCTAAACAACTGCATGCCACTGTCTTCACATTACAAGAAGGTTCAGATTCAAGAGAAGCATGTTTGGCAACAATTCAGTATTTTGTGGATAATAACTCTGACACAGACTCTGTTGAATATGAATGGGATACCATTTACAATGTTGAGTTTTGGAGGGACAAAGAGGTTGATGTAATACACCAGTATTCCCCAACTCTAATCGAAGGTCAAGGTTCAGGGACCCAACCACAAGAATCTGAATTGCAAAGTAACTATGATTCTAGTGATACTAAGTCAGATTTAAATGAACAAGACTATCATAAGGACAGTATCATCATTGACCCACCTCGCACCTTGGATCCTATGGTCAATTCCATTATGACCATAACCATAGCCGATTTCACACAACCTGACAACCCGCTATCTTTGATCCATCCTGATCTTATTGATTGGGATTCATCTGAACCTATCGATATACCTATGTTTCCAAATGACGAATCTATCATCAACTTCCTTTTCGTAGATGACACAAATGATTGTTCCACCAATAATTTTTGGCATAGAGTCTTTAATCAGGAGAGTGCCAAGTCTCCTAGCTACAAAAATAAAATTCAAAAAGAAAGATCTAATGGTGAAAGCTAGAATCTGGCAGTATTAGATCAAGAAAAAGATAAAATAAAGAGCGTATCAGATGGTGAAAACCTTTTTAAGGCACCAGATGATGGGAATCTTGACACTCTCTCAGAGCACTACCATGAGAGATCACCTATCTTGGTTGAGCCTACAAATGTTGTCAATCTTGAAACTTCAGACAAACCAAGGATTTTACAGTTAGTTGCATCATTGACAGAGAAAGAAATACCAGAGTTCATGGAATTTCTAAGAGAAAATCAAGTCAACTTTGTTTGGTCTTATGCAGACATGCCAGGTCTTGATCCCGATCTTATCATGCATCACTTGTCTATCAAGCTAGGGGTTAAGCCTATGAAACAAAAAATTAGAAAGATGCACCCCCATGTTGCATTATTGGTTAAAGAAGAACTGAGAAAACTCTTTGATGTGGGCTTCATAAGATCAATTGACTATGCAGAATGGATCTCTAACATTGTTCCTATGTCCAAGCTAAATAAAAGTGTCAGAGTGTGCATAGATTTCAAAGATATTAATAAAGCATGTCCTAAGGATGACTTCCCACTTCCAAACATCGACACTATAGTTGATCTGACAACTGGCCATGCCATGTATTCATTAATGGATAGTTTTTATGGTTACAACCAGATCAAGATCGCACCAGAAGACCAGGAGAAAACAACTTTCACATGTCCATGGGGAACTTACTGTTGGAATGTCATGCCTTTCGGTCTAAAGAATGTTGGGGCTACATACCAAAGAGCTATGACTACAATCTTTCATGACATGATGCATACATTCATGGAAGATTACGTAGATGACATATTGGCAAATTCATACACCAGAGAAGGACATCTAGAAATATTGTCCAAAATATTTGCAAGATTGGAAAAATTCAAAGTTCGCCTCAATCCCAAGAAATGTGTCTTTGGGGTCACATTTGGAAAAATCTTAGGATACATAGTATTAAGAAAAGGAATTGAAGTAGATCCTACCAAAGTACAGGCAATTATGGAAATGCCTCCCCCAAGGAACATCAGTCAATTGAGATCATTGCAGGGACGACTTCAATCTATACGAATGTTCATTGCACAACTGGCTGACAAAAGTCTACCTTTCACACATCTACTGCATAAGAACGTTCTTTTCAAGTGGGATGACAAGTGTGAATTGGCTTTTCAACAAATCAAATAATACTTAATGACTCCACCAGTTCTAGTACCACCAAATCCAGGCAAACCATTGATCTTATACATTGTCGCAACAAAGACATCCTTGGGGGCATTGCTAGCACAAGAGGACCATACAAGGAAAGAATGGGCAATTTATTACATCAGCAGAACACTAACAAGTCATGAGCTTAACTACACTACCATTAAAAAGGCTTGTCTAGTAGTAGTCTTTGCTTCACAGAAATTCCAGCATTACATGTTAACTCATACAATCAATCTTGTTTCAAACATTGATCCACTCAAGTATCTGTTAAGCAAAGCATCATTGATAGGAAGGTTAGCAAAATGGGTAATGATTATGAGTGAGTTTGATATCCATTATGTTGATCATAAGGCAATCAAAGGACAAGTTATCATTGATCAATTGGCTAAACCACCACTACAAGCAGATCATCCTCTGCACATTGAATTTCTAGATGCTAATGTCTTTACTGCAGAATCCAAACCATGGTCCTTATATTTCGATGGTTATTTTACTCAACATGGATCGGGGGCAAGCATACTCTTTGTCACCCCCCAAGGACACACCATTCCTCGATCATATAGGTTGATGTTTCCATGCACTAACAATATAGTTGAATATGAAGCATTAATCACTGGACTTAAAATAGCATTGGAATGGAGGATTACAGAAGTACAAGTATATTGCGATTCGTAGTTAGTCATTAATTAGATCAATGATGATTACCAAACCAAAGATGACAAAGTGTTTCCAAATAAAAAGATGGTGGATGACTTCAAGAAATACTTTGTGGACATCAAATTCACACAAATTCCAAGGCTTGATAACAAAGCAGCTGATGCCATGGCTAGGATCGCATCATTGTTACAACTCTCAGAGAATCAGGCTCGCTATGAATTTCTGGTGGAACAATCATTTGCACCTGCTTATGACACCCCTGGAAGCCAAATAATTTTCCACTTGGTAGGATCTAATTCACCTTGGTATGGCAAGATTTATACCTATCTAAAAGATGACATCTTCCCACCTGATTTATCCGGTAACCAAAAATGAAATTTTATTCACCAATCCTCTTGCTACACTCTTATTTCTGACACCCTTTATCACCATGGTTTTGATGGTACTTTACTTTGATGTCTTGAACGTGATGAATATGACAAAGCTTTACAAGAAGTTCATGGTGGCATCTATGGTACTCATTCGAGTGGACTGACCTTATCCAAGAAATTGATTAGAATGGGTTACTACTAGCCTACAATGGAGAGGGAATCATTCAATTTTATGAAAACGTGCTCAAAATGCTAGATTCATGGGAATCTCATTCATGCTCTTGCACATGAACTTCAACCATTTACGCCAACCTGGCCATTCTCTCAATGGGGGTTAGATCTAGTAGGCAAGATTCATCCTTCCTCATCAAATGGGCATAAGTTTATCATCATAGCCACAAAATATTTTACCAAGTGGATTGAGGCAGTACCTCTCACTAAAGTCATTCGCAAACATATCTCATCTTTTATACTCAACTATCTCATTTGTCGGTATGGCATTCCCAACTCCATTATTACAGATAATGGATGACCATTCAAGAATCAGGATGTTGATGAACTTTGTGAGAGATTTCATATTCAACACATATATTCAACACCTTACTATCCATAAGGGAATGACCAAGCAGAGGTCTCAAATACTAAAAATCTTAAAGAAGACTATGAATGATTCAGGGAAAGATTGGTATGTTCAACTGAATCCCGCCTTATGGGCCTATAGAACTAGTGTCCACACACCAACATGAGCAATGCCATTTGCTCTTGTCTATGGAGTAGAGGCTATACTTCCTCTAGAAGTTGAGATTCCCTCACTCAGAGTCTCACTAAAAGGTCTCACAATGGATGATGAATACAGAGTGTCCTGACTCCAAGAATTGGAACTTCTAGATGAAAAGAGACAAAGAGCAGCTGATCATTTGAAAGCATACCAACAGATGATATCTCATAGTTATAACCACAAAGTAAAGCCACGTACATTTTAGGTGGGTGATATGGTTTTGAAAGAAAATCCATGAAATCAAGAAGACAGAGAAAAGAAAGGAAAGTTTGAACCAAATTGGCTAGGTCCTTATGTGGTTATCACAGTCTACAGTTCAGGAGCCTACAAATTATCAACACCAGAAGGGGACCTATTTGAAGAACCCATCAACATCATGCACCTGAAGAAATATTATGTTTAAGTCAGCAATGATCATCTATAAATGTCCTGAAGAAATACAAAAATCAGAAAAAGTCCTGAAGAAATACAAAAAATAGTAGAAAAAGTCTTGAAAAAATGGTTACCCTGGTGAAAACCTGGCAAACAGGCATCTCGGTAGTGCCAAAAAAATAAAAAAAAATAAAAAATTTCATAGGGTGAAAACCTGGTGACAGGAAGTCTATTGACAAGAAAAATGCAATAAAAATAAATAGTGAAAATTTGGTAAACAGACGCTATTTGTAGCTCTCCATCTATTAGTTCATGTTCTATACTTGGCTTTTCAGCCTTCATTTCATACATCTTTTCATCATCTTAGGGCCATACCAGCATCATACTATCATCATTTGCCTCAAATGATAATGTCTCACCATGGCTTGATTATTGTACATATTCATTTCAGCAAGTTGTGTCTATACTGGGGGCAATCACCTTTCAGGTTTTACCAAAACAGCTAGACAGTGACATCGAATCCAATCATGCGAACAAACAACCAAATCAAATAATATGAACAACTATCCAATCCTTTATCCAAAGCACAACAGTTTTCAGTGAGTACCATATCATGACTCATATTTGGATGATCTAAAAATCTAAATAATGTTGGAATAATAGTATTTCATTTTGAACAATGGTTGTTTAATTTTCAATATCAACTCTCTGGAGCACACTCGATGATGTACTGATCTAGAGTGGCGAGGAAAGAGAATGATTTTTCTTTGTCTGTTGTCTTGAGGTTAACTATCCATCTATTGCCAATATGTCGTGACACATGCTTTCCACAACTTATTATTGACGACAGTTCCAAATTTGCACCAGAAGATGGTTAGTCTTTGTCTGTTTATGCAAGAAATGCTTAGGTCATCTCGGTTCAATTATACCTCGATGCTTGTGTTTACTTGCTATATCAAAAATCATGAAAGTTGTACTCAGGTCATCATTGGTGTTAATTTCCTCTTTGATGCTTGTACATACTTCCAACATTTAAAAAATGCTATATGATGATTCAAAAAAGATGGCAAAAAGCTCAACAAATTGTTTGTTTCATTTAATTTCATTCCATTTTAAGACATTGTACATATTTGCATACTAGATTTGCATCAGAGTTTTTGAAAGGCCAACAATAACGTCAATAGTTGCCATGTCTCTTTAGACTATTTGTGGACATTTGAACATTTGTTTCATCATTGCCTTCCATCTTCATTATCATTGACTATCGATATCTATTTTACCTTTATTATCGGATTATTTATTCAATCGAGATGATCCGATTATTTATTCATTTTATTATTTATAATATCTTATTTATCATTCATTTCATTTCATTTATCATCTCATTCATTCCATTTCATTTATCATTATCATTCATATCATTTCATTTATCATCGCATTATCATTCATTTATCATCTCGTTCATTTCATTTCATTTATTATCATACATATCATTTCATTTCACTTATCATTCATCATTTTCATTCATTATTAATCATTTCATTCCATTATCATTACAAGTCATTACATTTCATCACATATCATTTATCATCTTCTCATACATCACATTATTATTAACCATTTCATTTCATATCATTATTCACATTACATTCTATCATTTTTCATAACAATTCATATTACACATTCATAATACATATCACAACATTCATTTTCCATCATATTATCATCATTTACTCACATTTAAAAATCCCAAAACAAACATTCCATACATACATTTTCATATCATTTTCAAATAACATTTTCATATCAAATATCCCATGACATATTTTCATAATCACATCATAAGTCATCCACTTGCATGACATCATTAGTACGCATCATCAATCATTTTTCATCATCATCATAAATACATCATATCAAATCATCATGCATATCATGTTAGTCATCAAATCATTCCAATACATATCAAAATACCATAACATATAGAAATAAATGCATATCATATAATCATCCCATAAATGCACATCACATCATCAAAAATCATCACCGCTGCATATCATCGCTCATCATAAATAATAAAAATATCCAATGTCCAAAGAAACTGAAAAGCCCAAAGAGAGATACATGGGATATGATCAAAAATCACATATACATGCTCTAAAAATGATATACATGTGTGAAATACATCATAAAACTAGCTAGTCGATGCCCCTGACGGAGTTGGTCCGGAAGGAGGTGGCCTACCACTGGTACCTCCATTTGGATCTTGCCAAGGCCTAGTAACCCCTAGGCTTTGTGTACCTGTCTGTGACCTGCTTCTGGTCCTAGTGTGGGACCATGGGAATGGCTCTCTGCGCTCAGGAGGACATAACTCCTCATATCGAACTCTATAGTACTTTTCCTCCCTCACCATCTCCATGCCCTCTGCAATAGCCTCCCGCAAGGATGCACTTTGTACAGTACCCATCAAGCTCTGTGCAACACCCTCAGCCTTTGCCGCCCTCTGCCTCAATGCATCTCTCTCTATTATCACCTAGGCTAACTGTGGGTCTGGGGCAGGAACCTATGCTTGTGCTTGTGCCTGTGCTTGTGCTTGCACCAACTAACTCTGCAACTGCACTTGTTGTCCCTGCAGTGTCTACACCTGGGCTTGCAGGGTGGCTAGCTATCCCTGCTGTGATGAGGATCCAACCCTGATCACTATCCACCGCCCAATCCTAGTCCTCGAACACCTCATGATATGTACACCACTGAGGCCCCGACCTCCCTGGCACTTGCCCCTCATCCCCTCCGTCATCCCCATCAGAACTACCCTCCTCTCCACTCTCCTCCTTATCTCCCACAACCGCTACTGCCTCCCCACCTGCCACATCCTCCTGTCTCACTACCCCTAGCTGTGGTACTACCAAAATGGGTGCTGGCTCATCAAGATAAGTATAACGTGGAAAGGGATGTGTATGATAATAAACTGAATACTCATCTGACATACTAGCATCAATAATGTCTTGTCTATCATCCCATGCCTCAGGAGCTAATGTCGTCAACTCTATATATGCTATCTGATAGGACATACACGACCCCCATCCAGCCTCATTTCTACTTCGTGCATAGTGTACAACCCCTTGTGGCATCCCCTGTGTGAAACCATAGTCATTGCACCCACAATGCTAAAAACCTCTCAATGATGAAAGGGGTCCTCCCTATCAAAAAATGTGGAATACCTACAAATGGCATCTCCAGGTGATCTGTATCCCAGGGCTCACAATCAAGGTATAGTCGCCATACCATTGCATCCATATCATCTAGACATTGTTTCCAGTAATCCACCTTGCCCAGCTTGGGCTGGACAAGGAACATCGCATAAGCATACACATGCGACCTACCTGGTGGCCTCACTCTGGGGCATGCTAGTCTCGTCATAACAAGATGCTCTCATGCCCAGATCTGTAGTAGTGTCACACCGCACGACAAACTAGCAACACCCCTGTATACTACCTGATGTAAATCATGGTATAGGTGAGCTAACATACAACTCCCCCATGCGTATCTCTATGGTTGTAGCAACATCTACTCCAGAATTCACCCCCATCCCACTGATAGTCCCTTTGACTGGTGATCCGGACAAAGGAAACCCACAATAAACCCCCCCAAAACTGCAAGCAGGGCTGGATATCCTCAAAAGTCAGCCCATGGCACCCAGTACCCTGTTATGTGTGCATCACCATATACCCTCCTCAGAGCATATGTACCCCCAAGCTCCTTGTGATCATAGAACACAAGGGCACAACCACTGGGATACCTAATATCCTATACACGTCCTCCAAAGTCACGGTCACCTCACCAGTCGACAAATGAAAGCTGTTGTGCTCCGAATGCCACCTCTCTGCCAGTGTGGTCAACAGTCCCCTATTGAATTGAATTGGCAACATAGCCAATAAGGGTCTCAATCCACATGTATCTATCAACGCTACATCAACAGGTGTCAGCTTAGGTATCCTATCCCACCCTGCCGAGTGCCGCTCCCTAATCTAGAGGTTTCTGAAAACATCCTATTTTTGGGTTATCACAATAACAATTAATTAAAACTATATCAATGATTCAAATCACAAGAAAACATCATCAACTTGACTCATATCTATCAAGTGATCCATATCATATCAATCATCTACTATTTGTTTTCTATCACAAGAAGCAAAATTATCATAATGCAATCAATCATCTACTATTTGTTTTCTATCGCAGGAAGCAAATTTATCATAAATGCAATCAATCATCTACTATTTGTTTTCTATCACAGGAAGCAAATTTATCATAATGCAATCAATCATCTACTATTTATTTTCTATTGTAGGAAGCAAATTTATCAGAATGCAATTAATCATCTACTATTTGTTTTCTATCGCAGGAAGCAAATTTATCAGAATGCAATCAATCATCTACTATTTGTTTTCTATCGCAGGAAGCAAATTTATCAAAATGCAATCAATCATCTACTATTTATTTTTCTATCGCAGGAAGAAAATTTATCAGAATGCAATCAACCATCTACTATTTGTTTTCTATCGCAGAAAGAAAATTTATCAAACACTTTATCAATTATCTACTATTTGTTTTCATACAAGGGAAACAAAGTTATCAGCTATCTACTCTTTGATTTCTATTTTGGAAACAAAGTTATCAATGTAGTATCAAATTTTCTATCCACATCAACAAGATGACAAGACATTTCCTCAATCTCCTAACCAAGGAATACAGTATGCATCATCATTTCCACATAAGTCTCATCCAATCAAACATTTTTTTTACCAGATGCGCTAATCTGTGTTCTCTATGCACTAAAACCCATATGCATTATTCTGTTTGTTAGATGCGCTAAACCCATATGCGTTGTTCTTTTCCCTAGATGCACTCAAACCGTTTCCATATGCGCTATTTCCCATATGTGCTAAAACTCTACACCTAAGCTTTATTTTATTTCCGGAATGCCCTATTTCCCTATATGTGCTACTATTTTTCCTAAATGCGCTATACTCCTAAATTTCTTATGGCACCCTATATGCGCTACTGTTTTCATCGAAAGCACTATACTGGGTTCATGCTAAACATGTAATATCTAACCTATATGTGCTATTGTTTTCATCGTAAGCACTACAACATTCATCAAAAGCGCTAAAACTTTCCTAAAAGTGCTAAAACGTCATTTTCAAACCCAAAATTTATGGAAAAATAGAAAATTTTGGTTCAAAATGTATAAATTTGAAAGCACAAGTGGTTAGATCGACTCATCGGTGGTCCATACGTAGTTGGCCTCTGGTATCGGTGAGATCTCTCAAATCGGTGACGATGATATGGAATCTCCATGTCGCAAGGTCATTATCAGAGCTACAACATTCAAAAAGTGAAAA
The DNA here is from genome assembly GCA_007258455.2 of Sequoia sempervirens. Lineage (NCBI taxonomy): Eukaryota > Viridiplantae > Streptophyta > Pinopsida > Cupressales > Cupressaceae > Sequoia > Sequoia sempervirens. The sequence continues at coordinate 1,048 of VDFB02192635.1, read as the reverse complement.
AGTGCAAATGACTTGTCTTTTCCTACCTCTTTACTTTTTAAAGGTCAACAAAAGGTAGGTTTTGTGGCATTTTTATCCTTTTTTTTCAAAACCTGGCCTTATTTTTACATTGGGGCATCTTTTACATCACTTATCAAGAGCTAAATCACTCACTCCCTAGTAGAATATCATCATTCGTGATTTACCTCTCGAGGGGGCATCATCAGCATCAACATCAAAAACATATCAGGGGTAAAAAAAATTATTTTTCTTTGAAACAATGCGTTTCACACATCACTTCAAAGAGGGGCAAAATGTATATGTCTAAAAATGGTCATCAAACTTGTTAATTAATTAAATATAAATTATTTAATTAATCTTCTAAAGTCATCTACATATAAATAAATTTAATTATTTATTTATATTGTTCACTTTTATAGATTCTTCTACCTTAATTAAATAAATAACTTTATTTAATTATTACCATCTTCCATATTCTTCTTAATTAAATTAAATAATTATTTATAATTTATTTATATTAATTATCATGTTATTCTAAAATTTGAATATTTGAATTCAAATAATGGAATATTCCTCCAAACACATGCTTCATCTCATAATTAAATTAAATATTATATTTAATATCTTTTCTCACTCCACACATAATTAAATGTTTTAAATATTTAATTACCTTCTAAATTCCTCTCACGCATAATTAAATATTACTTATTTAATTATGCGAACTTCTAAATCCATCTCTTACACATAATTAAATATTACTTATTTAATTACGAAAACTTCTAAATTCATCCTCACATATAATTAAATAAGTTTATTTATTTAATTATGAAATTTATTCTCAGCTCATTCTTCAAATGGCAACCTTCCTTTGGATCTAACTGAAAAAATTTGTGAAGGAGGAAACCTTTTATTTCTCTCTCACCTTTCAAAAATCTCTCACCGTCCATTTCGACAACCTTGATCCGAACCGTTAATCATATCATCCAATCAAATTCTTTTAAAAACTCTTTAAATACATGTGCAAATCCAAGTATTGGTTATGAACACA
>VDFB02192634.1:0-13188 GCA_007258455.2 Sequoia sempervirens | reverse complement strand
TAGCTCCCAGATATTATTGAAGGGTCGATATATATCAAGGTTACATCTTGATAAGCAGGATGATGAGATACATCCAATTAATGTATGTCACAACATCTTATAAACACATTCCTATCAAACGCAGATGAAACGGCTTGGACAAAAAATTGAAATAAAATACAGTAAATGTAGTTTAAAAAATATGAATCTATAATCAAAAGTATACAATTGCCTTAAAGCACTATGAAACTCTACTTGGATTTGTTGCATCGGACAGACTAAAAAGCGAAAAGCAATATTTGTTAAATCTAATTACACATTATAGGCTTGAAGAAACTGTTATACACGCTTTTAGGGATCTGTAATAAACAAGGTTTACAAAAGGCATTATGAAAATAACTCTTGAATAGAACTATATGTTATGAGTGTTATTTTTGAAGCCCTCAGTGTTTATTTGCATAACCTTGATATTTTCTTCATCTTTTTCTTTGTTTGGTATGGTGTGAATTTTGTTGTGATGGATGAAGGTATATTTGAGGTGTAGATAGATAAAGATATGTGAATGTTAAAAAGAACAATGAGTTATGCGAGTGGAACAAAGGGAGTGAATTGAGAAAAGGGTGAGATGCAAATAAGCTGTATGAATAAGTTATGAAAAGTATTTGACATGGGAGGCAAGGATATGGGATGGTGGATATGAGAATGAATGCGAATGTAAATGGTATGAATTTATTGTTTGGAAGTTATATGCTTACAATTAAATGGAAGAAATTAAAATTTCAATGAGAGTGCTGGATTTAGTGAAAAAGGAACGCAACACATTGGTATGAGGCAACATAAGCAAATAATTGGATTTTGGAATGTATTTGATTTGAGAAGAAAGGACGTGCAAGGGTGGAAATGGAAATAAATGGAATCAATAGGGTATGAAGTTATTATTTCTTGTAACAAGGGGTGGAAGAATGTCTAGTTTGGTATTGGTTATGCTTTTAAAAATCATCATAGGGCTGAGTCCGTCAATATAAACACAGGAAAGAGACCCATGTTGCATTTCTCACTCTCCTTCATACTGAACAAGGTAGTGAGATCCTTGAGCTTCCTTGAAATGCAACAATAGAAGAGTGGATATAAAAATATAATGATATTTATGGTAGAAAAGTCAAAACAGAAGACAAAGTGGAAGTTCTTATGCATAGACTATGGAAAAAATAAATATGGAAGAACATAAAAATAGAGAACATGTGAATGCTGATGGAGTGGAGAACAGTAAATACATGGAGAGATAAATACGTAAAGCTAACCACATGTATATGTATGGATGCATCAACAGACACATGTACACAATGAAAACAAAACTACATGGAGAGATGGACATATGAAAACATGTATACATGGATGTATGCATATTTGGATATAGGTACAAATGCATATGTTACATGGAAAGATGTATTCATATACATATGCAAATATGGATGAGGTCATATATGCATATATGCATGTATGGACAATATGCATAAATGAAGATTGGAAAATTAGCATTTAGCTGTTTATATTTATCTGAATAGCTTTATAAATTACTGTTGTTATTGAAAATTAGTGAAATGCGATTGCATAGTTTGATTAAATAAATTTAAGCAAAGGCATACTTTATATAACTGGTGAGTAGAAATATGTGATCCTTGAATGCAAATTAAATGCATTGAAATATCAGGAAAATGCGAACACATGGAGGGGTGAAAATAATAGAAGCAAATGCATTAAATGGCATGTGGGTGGTGGGGAAGGCACTGGAATTACTTGATGGCCATGGGCGGCTAGGATAATTTCGCGATTAGGGGCCATTTGGCCAAAGACAAAGAGAAAGACCAATACATGGATGCATCAGTCCACACATGCATACATTCATGTATCTATTCAAAATTTTGATAAATACATATATAGGTGGATGTGTATATGCAATTCATAGGTGCATATATGCATAAATCAATGTATACATGCACCCATAGATACAGTCATACATATATAGAGAGATGCATGCAGAGTTGGCGAGATATGCATAAATCGTTATATGCATGGCTACATCTATGGATAGATAGATACATAATGAAATAGAGGAAAAGACACATTTATATATTTGTATACTTTGATTATAAAATCATAGTTTAGATAATTTTAAGTGTTATCCATTCGAATCTCTTCTTGAAATACAAAGGATTCATCTGAGTATTGCAGGCAATGCACAGTTGTCCTATAAAAAGAGCTTTGGAACCAATGAGCTGTCATATATACATGGGTGGATGAGTCCATAGATATATATATACATGTATCCATGCAAGTTATTGATAGATGCATATATACATGGATGTGTGTATGCAATTCATAGACACATATATACATAAATGAAGGTATACATGGACCCATAGATACAGCCATACATATATAGACAAATGCATAAAGAGATAACAAGATATATGCACAAATCGATATATGCATAATTGCACCTATGGATACATAGATACATTATGAAATGAAGAAAAAGAGACATTTATATATGCATTTATTTTGAGAGCTTGATTCTGAATTCATATGCATACTTTGATTAAAAGTAATGGCTGAAATTACACAGTTCATCGATACAAAATCAATGCATTGAATTGCATCTGACTGTGTGTTTTAAACCTCTAAAGTAAAAGAAAACTGAGGAAAGAAAGTATTTATTGCCTCAAGTAACTGGTATCTGGCTCTGGACACTGTAACTATTGTCGTCATAGGCACACATGCAAAGTGTGGAACCATATAGAAAGCAACTGAACTTTTTAATAATCCCATGAAACATAGTCTTTGTATGCATCCATGTATACAGGTTTGCATGTGTATATGTGTACATGTAATTATGTATATATGTTAGACAATATGTATTTGTGCATAGGTGAATAAGGATGGTATGTATCTCTATAATTTAGGTTGCATAGGTATCATGTAGTTCGGAGTCATCTAGTTAGAGTAATATGATGACTCTGTGCATATTGGTATTAAATTCTAGAAGTTGATGTTTCCAAAGTTTTTTTTTTTTAATCTGGAAAGTAATAAAGACATACATATATGCGTGGATGCATCTATAGGTAGAAGAAAGCATAGAAACATAGTTACATGGATAGATAGATAAATGCATAGCAAGATACATAAATGCTTAAATATACATGTATGGAAATATCCATGGATTGCATATGAAGCTGCATAGATACTTATATCCATGGCTACATGCGCACATAGATACATGTATTACAGTACACATGGATGCATGTAGAAGTGTAACTGCAAGGAAGATGCATGGTTGCATGTGACACTTGTAATTTTTTTTTTTTTATTACTGCAAAGCGGTCTCATAAAGAGAGGTTTGGAACGAAAACTATGTCAACATGTGTGGTAATGAGAGTTTTTTCCTTCAACCTTGTTATGTATTCAAAGAGTAACTAGCAATGCAAATAGCGTACCCTTTAGCCAGATGCCATTGTATGCATTGAGCTTGCATCAGTGCATTATGTACCCTCATCCACTAGTTTGAATCGAAGTATGCATATGGATTCAGAATCAAAAGCTCTTTCCTATGAACGTATTCTAAATTTGCTTATGCACTTGCCCAGAATGCTTTTAACTGGCAGCATTTCCCAATCAAATTTTTGCATTAACGTCAAAGGAGTTTGAAATTGAAGATAAGAAACCTAATAGCACTCACTTGGATAAACTATTTTTCTATAGTGACAATTTTATTGGCTCCTAGTCTCAAGGCAAAAAATACTTATGCATTTGGTTGAAATGCTTTTATTAGTTCCTGCTAGTAGGTAGAAATACTTATGCATTTGCCTGGAATGCATTAAACCGGCAGCATGAACCAATCACATTTCGCCATTTAACATATTGCTTTTTTTTTGGTATACTTTGTGTGTGTTGTTTTTGTGTTCTGTAAGCTTGTGTTATGAAAACCTAGAATCTGCAATTGCTTTGAGCTTTTATGCTATGATGAAAGCATGCAGGATAAAGGAATTTTGTGACCTATTGTGGTTAATGTGCTCATAGGTACATATGCAAAATATGGAAACGCATAGAGGGGAAGCGAATTGTTCAAAAAAACTTGTCAAAGAAATGTGGTCAAAGAAATTGATTAAATAAATTGAAGCAAAGGCATAGTTTCAAAGGTAGCGGCTAGAGGTACATAGGCCATGAATACAGATTAAATGCATTAAAATATTAGGAAACTGCAAGTGCATAAATTGATCAATTAAAATTAATCAAAGGCATAGTTTATCAAACTGGTTGGTAGACGTACATGATACATGAATTAAAAGTAAATGCATAGAATGGCATCTGGATCGAGGTGAAGGCAGTGAAATCGCTTGGAGGCCACGTGTGTCTAGGGTACTTTGGCCAGGGTACAATGTTGTAGGCATCACATGAACAATAGAACTATTCAACACTGAACTCTATGCTTGTAATAATTATTGGAAAAACTGTAAATGCCATAGATGGAAATAATATGAATAAAATTCTAGTTTTTGGTATTCTTGAAATGCAACAAAAAAACTGCTACAAAGGCATAAGAGAAGGTTGCGTAACATATTGCCATTCCTGTATCTAATTTCTTTGAACATGAATGCTTTACACACTTGATTGCAATAGTAACATGTCTACAAAAATGGAACAATAGAGATCGTAAATTAGTAGTTTTTAGTGTCAGTATATATGTATCCTGATACACATAAGCTTAACTGGTATTCATGAGAATAGTTACTATGTACAGTGAAATAGTTAATTAGTGTCAATTTGTGTTACTATATGCGTTATCCATATAACATAATAAATTGGTACAAGGGTAGAGTGGCAGATCCATAAATACATGGACGCATGTATATGCAGTTGCATACAGGGATACGTAGAAGCTTAAATGAACACATGGACACATGGATTTGTGCATATGTGCATATGGACATAGAGGCATATATACATGTGAAAATGCATATATGCAGCGAAAGCAACAAATGGATTTGTGTATACAAGAGTGTACTCTATACATTAGAATACATGATGGAAAAGTGACTATAAAGTACAATGCATAGAAGTAGGGGCGAGACTTGGTTGCAATAACAGGGGAAAAATTTGGAAAAGCCAAAGCAAAATAACCATTTACTGTCTCAAGTAACTTGTTAATGGGTCTAGAGTGTGCAACCATAATACCTTCTAACTGGTTACCATAAATTCTTGAAAGCAGAAGAAACATAAAGCAAATTTTGGAAAAGCTAGGAAGGACAAAATGCAAAAGGGAACATTTAAACTATATAGTTTGAATGGCATTATACATGGAGGGATAATAATTATTGAACATATATGTCAAATGTACATAGAGAACCATTGTCTTCATAGGTGGAAAAACAAAATTAGAGTTTCAGATGTCCATATTCTAGAATACTTTAACATAGTAACGTATAGAAGCGTCTAAATGTATAGTAGCAGTAAAGTTTTTAAAAACCAAAGATGTCTGTAACATGTGAGAACCAGTGAAATGTCTTGAAGCATGGAAAGGAGAAAAAGTAAAAGTCTGAACAATGTAAATCTCTGCTCCTCTATTCCTAGTTTCCTGTAAAGCCAACAAAATCCTATGTATTAGAAACATAGTTTGTATGAATAGTGATTTGACGTACTGGTTGAAAAGACAAAAAGTTTACATATGAATGACTTTATTACCTTCTGGTGATGTTTCTTGTCTATTTTTCAATGCAAATCGCTTCAACAACGGCATTGTTTTGGTCAAGGCTAAAATGCCCTTTAGCACTGAAGTCCCGTAGGATGAATATCACTGCTGACTTGTCCTTAATGTAGTCTTCATAGCTGAGCCTTTGCAGTGTGGGCAATAGATGATGCATGGTCACCTGGTCAATTGAACACTGAATTGTTTGATTGTCATAAGTTGTTATGGTGGTTTTAAGTTGTAAACAGAATGTATAATTTACTTGTTGGTTGCACTGTTTGCAGTGAGCAGTTTTTTCTTGGAGTGTGCCATAAGCAGTAAACTTGAATTTGCATTTTGGGCAGCATGCATGAAATGGATTGGAAAATGCATTTGCTACTTTTAGAGTACCAGAAACCTATAGAATATGGTTCAAAATTGTTCAAAATTGTTAGAGGAGACAAAAAGTACAAGTTTGGATGAACTAGATTTTTTTAGAAAGAATGTTGTTACCTTGAAAGTTGAATGCAGTAGGCTGTTCAATTTTTCCAAGCTTCTTTTGTCATTCAAGGTACAAATGAATGTTGATTTGCATGTGTGAAATGTGTTCCTTTGATCTGTTTTTCTTACAACATTCTTGAAAAGCATCATGGGTGTTTTATTTGTATGCAATTGGTCTTCGAGTGAAAAGTATTGTTGCTCATATGTTGACCGTAATAGCAACTGCAATTCAATGAGACAATTAGATTTTGTCCTAGAAATTGTTATAGAGATGATTGCAGAACATTTAAAGCTTGAAACTAAAAGGAAAGGTAAAAGTTCTATAGACTGAAATACCTGTGCCCTGTCTATGTCAGTGTGGCCATCCTTGATATCAATTGCAAATTGGGTACCCATTTTTCTGGCACCAACCACCAGTGCAGCTATTGTGCCAGTTGGGTACTCATTTATAGTTGTTAGCAATTGGCTGATAGTTGCACTTGGGATGAATTTGTACTCTTGACAGAGGCAGGGGATGTTTTCAGTGTTGCTTATGGCTATTAAAATCAAAATGCAATCATAGTCACCTCTGTCATAATCTGTCCTAGGTGCAACTTGGAAATCTAATATTGAAATAGCTGATCCCGGGACTATTTTTGGCTCATGTTGATAGACGAGGTCTCCACTAACATTTAACATGATTGTCATTTCTGCTTTGTGATCTGTCAGATCAGCACATAGCATTTCCCGTGTTTTGTTGGCCTTATCCAATGTTGCTTTGTAGACAACAAGGACATCACCCTGGAAGGTGTCTCCAGCTCTTCTTGCATTTAGTTGTTCGATTGAAACAATTCTAGGTTTCCTGACTCTTGTCCTACAAGGAACAAGGATAGTGTCAGTAAAATGTTATTTTTATATTAGCAACTTGGGCAGCTGGCAGTACATTGTAGAATGAAGTACTTTACCGTTGTGCTAATTCTTCTTGTGTAATTTGCACCTGTTTGGCTTATCTTTTTGATAAATCTTTTGGTGTCCTACAAAGAATTGGAACAATGTTATTTGAATATTTGTGATTTGGGCGAATGAGTATGAAGGAATAAAACTATGGGCACTTTACCGTTGTATTGATTCTTCTTGTGTGGTTTGTATTTGTTTTGCTTTCCTTTTAGTTTCATCCATAGATCTCCTGTAAAAAATGGATATAGTATTGGAAAAGACATTGCAATGCATAAAGGTGATATAAGGCTATAAGTTCTATAAAGTTGGAATTGTCTATTGTGCAACATGCAATTTTAGGAAAATTGGATAGTGATCAGTCCAATATGCTTCTGATATATAGGTAGAGAATATATTTGTAGCCGTGTTGGACCAAACATCATCAATGACTGAATTGCCTATGCTGTGTTGTTGGTTCAACATAAATTGTATGTTGCTCTGTTGCATAAAACTATGAAGCATTTAATTGCCTCTATTTTCTGGAGACATGTCAACATTAAATTCGCCTAAAATGTACAACATGTTTTCTGAATTTGTGGACCCAATAATTATTTGCAAGATTGCAATTACTTCATCTATGGCAGTTGTAGGTCTTGCATAAATATTATAAACATTGAGTTTATCGTTAGATATCATTACTATTAATGTGATAGCTTCAATATTGGAAGTTTCATGTTGTTCTATTTTTGACAAGAGCAAATGTTTCGTGGTGAAAGTTGCTATGCCATGTATGTTATGTACAGAGAAGCTATCAAAATTCTACAGCAAGGTATTTAGCTCAAAGGGATGCATATATGTTTCTTGGAGACATAAGATATCAGATTGCATTATGCCATAGCCATTGACAATGTCTTCTGCAAATGCTCTCAAGCTACCAGTTTTCAATGTACATAGGAGCAAATGTGATTTGTTTTTTGAACATGTGTTTAGATTATCAAGTTTCCATTGTACACATGTCTGAAGATGAAATATTTCTAGTTGTATTTTGTCTTAAATTTTGAAGTTTTTTGTAGTTAAAGGTTGTAACAGGAACAATGATTCTACCGATTTTGTTCGTGTTAGAGCTGCATAGGTTAGTCCATGCTATCTAATGGCTGTGGGATCAAAAGCTAAGGCCTCCATTGTTAATCCTTGGGATTGATGTATGGTTCGCACACATGCTACTTGTACTGGGAATTGTTTTCTAGTTGTAATTTTCTTGTTTATTGTTATTTTCTAGATTGGCCTAGCAATGTGTTGTATAGGCACCCAGTCTTTGTCAATGATAGTAGAATAGCAATGTGCTAGTTTTGTGCGCTGGTGATGTCCAATTGATGGGCCATTAAATAGTTGTAATGCCTCAAACAAACAATCACCAACATTGTATGCAAAAGTACTCAATCTGTAAAGTCCCTTGCTCTTAAGCATGTAGTCAATGTTTGATATTTGGGGGCGCTTCGTTAATTCATAGGTGTCAACGTCTATCATTTTAGTATGGATCATGTTGTCAAGGATCTTGGAAGTTAATAATCTCTATATATGTTGGAAAATGGAGCTTGAGTAGTAGCAAAAGCTTTCGTAACATAGCACACAGCAAACAATTTAATAGAAGCACAAGGGGAAAATAGTACTAATTCTTCAACCTGACCTTGTTATCCATTGTCCCCAAATAGGGTTGTATGTACTTATTCCTGTTACATTGCCAAAGTGGATAAATGAGTACAATGCATGATGTATACTTTTAGTGCCACAAACACAAAACAATATTTTCAGGTAGCTTTGTCTACATGCAACAATTGGTTGACAAGAATCTTTTTTGCTCATATTGTCAATCTCAGTCTATGGTATTTAAATGTTTTGTGTTATTGGATTCCTTTGTTGCTATGTACTTCTAAGCGACTGATTTTTTTTTCAAAGAACAAATGATTTTAAGAGCTATTCAGATATACATGAATTAAGTGGCATGTAGAGAATAGTTTGACATATCTTTTTTGTTTATAGAAAGTCAGGGAAATGCAAAAGCATTGTTTGATCAAAGAAGATCTATGGCTTTTCTTATTTGTGGGAATAGCTTTTAAAATCATTTGTGTATAGAAAATTTGAGGGAAATGCAAAGGCATAGGTCCATTGAGCAAAAGTGAAGGCATAGATTGATTAAATAATTTTAAAAAGAGATTGAAACTCAGAGGTGCAGCCACACAGTGCATACATGCAAAGCAAATGCATTAAATAGCATGTGGGTTGATGAGAAACTGCTGGAATGGCTTGGTGGGCATGTATAGCCAGGCTGCTTTGTCCATTAGCTATAGACTTAAGTCAGCTGTTAAAGCATCACTATTACTTTGTAATATTATTTTTGAACATGTGTTTAGATTATCAAGTTGCCATTGTGCACATGTCTGAAGAAAAACTATTTCTAGTTGTATTTTGTCTTTAATTTTGAAGTTTTTTGTAGTTAAAGGTTGTAACAGGAACAATGATTCTACTGATTTTGTTCGTGTAGAGCTGTATAGGTTAGTCCATGCTATCTAATGCCTGTGGGATCAAAAGCTAAGGCCTCCATTGTTAATCCTTGGGATCGATGTATGGTTCGCACACATGCTACTTGTACTGGGAATTGTTTTCTAGTTGTAATTTTCTTGTTTATTGTTATTTTCTAGATTGGCCTAGCAATGTGTTGTATAGGCACCCAGTCTTTGTCAATGATAGTAGAATAGCAATGTGCTAGTTTTGTGCGCTGGTGATGTCCAATTGATGGGCCATTAAATAGTTGTAATGCCTCAAACAAACAATCACCAACATTGTATGCAAAAGTACTCAATCTGTAAAGTCCCTTGCTCTTAAGCATGTAGTCAATGTTTGATATTTGGGGGCGCTTCGTTAATTCATAGGTGTCAACGTCTATCATTTTAGTATGGATCATGTTGTCAAGGATCTTGGAAGTTAATAATCTCTATATATGTTGGAAAATGGAGCTTGAGTAGTAGCAAAAGCTTTCGTAACATAGCACACAGCAAACAATTTAATAGAAGCACAAGGGGAAAATAGTACTAATTCTTCAACCTGACCTTGTTATCCATTGTCCCCAAATAGGGTTGTATGTACTTATTCCTGTTACATTGCCAAAGTGGATAAATGAGTACAATGCATGATGTATACTTTTAGTGCCACAAACACAAAACAATATTTTCAGGTAGCTTTATCTATATGCAACAATTGGTTGACAAGAATCTTTTCTGCTCATATTGTCAATCTCAGTCTATGGTATTTAAATGTTTTGTGTTATTGGATTCCTTTGTTGATATGTACTTCTAAGCGAATGATTTTTTTTCAAAGAACAGATGATTTTGAAAGCTATTCAAGTAAACATGAATTAAGTGGCATGCAAAGAATAGTTTGACAAATCTTTTTTGTTTATAGAAAGTCAGGGAAATGCAAAAGCATTGTTTGATCAAAGAAGATCTATGGCTTTTCTTATTTGTGGGAATAGCTTTTAAAATCATTTGTGTATAGACAATTTGAGGGAAATGCAAAGGCATAGGTCCATCGAGAAAAAGTGAAGGCATAGATTGATTAAAATTTTTTAAAAAGAGATTGAAACTCAGAGGTGCAGCTACACAGTGCATACATGCAAAGCAAATGCATTAAATAGCATGTGGGTTGATGAGAAACTGTTGGAATGGCTTGGTGGGCATGTATAGCCAGGCTTCTTTGTCCATTAGCTATAGACTTAAGTCAGCTGTAAAGCATCACTATTACTTTGTGCGTATTGTTTTTCTATTCTAGAAGTCTCTGTTCTGGGAGAGTTCATAGCAATTAAGCAGACTTTGTTATAGTTACAGTATCCAGAACCAGAAACAAGTTACTTGAGGCAATAAATAGCTTCTTCCCTTAGTGTCCTTTTACTTTACAGGTTTAAAGCACATAGTGAAATTGGCAATGCGAGCAAAAAAAAGCTGTGCTTAATGTCATTTTGCATGTAAGGAAGACCATGGAAAAATATTGCATCATGTCTATGAGTGACGTAGTACATCATTCATTGTACTCATGTGCCATGTCAGCTTTTGAAATTAACTTTGTAGGCTTTTATTTGTAAAACAGGTAGATTAAACATATGTTAACTTGCAAACTGCATAGCAACTTGCCACAGCTATAGACAGTTCTATGAAAAGAATTGCCTTAAATGCATATAGGTAAAAACCACTTGACATAAAACAAAGACTTATGGCTGTAAACGCTATTTGAAATTGTAAACAGGCTTTTTAAATTATATGCTAGCAGTTCATTCTATTCTATGGATATTGTATAGAGGAAGTATAACATACTAACACATAAGCAAAACCTGTTCTATTGCTCGAAGACAAATTACTATTGCAATTGTGGATAATGCATTTTCCTATTTGTATATATGGAAACACCCTCTAAATCATTTATGTTCAAAGAAATGAGGAATACAAGATGACAAAATGAATACATGGAAAAGAACTTTATGCAGTTATTATATTGAAGAATTTCAATTGCATTTCAAGAAAAGCAAAAAGACAAATTGGAAAACTGACCTTGTAATCTGCTATCGAATGATCAAGTATACTTGTACAAATGTACAAATTGTGATAGGGACAAGCAATTTTTCCTAGTGTAGTTTGTGCGTGATTGTTTAAATACAGTTGAAAGCATTGAACCCTATCACAAGGACAAATTAGACAAATGAGTACAGTGAGTGACATATACTATGTTATTCATAAAAAGAAAACAAATTCTTATGTAGATTCATTCAAACGAGAAACAATCCAAATTAGAACTTTTGTTTCTTAAAATACAAATTGCATTTTTTATTAATTTTTAAATACTTGTTGCTATTTGTGTACCCTATAATATAGAACATTTTTTTTGCATATGCATGCACCAGGGTAATTCTGTTATTGCAATGGTGGCATAAGCTCTTTAAGAGCAATCAATGGAATAGATCCCATATTTGCTTAAGCACCTAAAAAAGTGTAAATAGGCCACAACAACTAATCAATACTAAGGCAAAAAACAACACTGACTTGTGCTAGCACTGTTAAGTTATGGTAAAAACAATTTCTAGCTATTGTTTAATTCCAAACTAGCTATCACTTAATAGTGAAAGCGACGTAAATATTGATTTTCTAACTAAATGGGGTCATTTCATTTCCATATGCATAAGTTTATTTTGTACCATTATGTAGCATTTACTATTACTTGTGCAATGAAGCCACATGCAAGTAGAATTCATAAGTCATGGCATTTAGATACACCCAAGGAGAAATACAAACCAAGGTTGTTAGCATCCTGATAAGAAAGATGATGAGATACATCCAATTAATGTATGCCACAACATCTTATTCAATGAAGATGATTTGGATAGAAATGTTACAAATCAGAATCCTTATTGGTGTCTGAGTAATCCTCTTTTTCAAGACTTTTCAAGGAAATTGCATGCCAATACTATCAGTGAATAAGTGGAATTAGATCTTTTAATTGACTTTGTTTGATTGGTCAAATGTGTACAAGGATAGTTATAATTATTTCTTTGTTTTAACTGTTATGTATATAAATACTATTCAATAGTTATGTAATTAATTAGATATGAAATGACAAAAGGAAAAAGAAAATAAATTAATTAAGATAATTTGATTCATTAATTAATAAAGTGAATTATCGTGTAAAAGTAAAAAAATTAGAAGTTGCGAAAAAATCCTCTTTGCTTTATGCTTTAATGACAATGAGGGAGATGAAAGCAATTGTGGAGTGGAGTTTAAGCTTATAGCTATAGGTCCTATTATGGGACATGGTAACAGAACACTAGCTCCAAAACTTGCACTATGGAATAGGTTTGCAACAATTGAAGATATGTAGTCTTTAGAGAGGTCATAAGTGCCAAGTTATTGTTAAGATGTCACATTCTAAATTGGACAAAAGACAATTGCCCACCCAAGGAACTAGTCTCTGTACAATAGCATAAGTTGAGCACTATGAAATCCAATGTACTTATGGACATTAAAATAAAA
>VDFB02192633.1:0-15850 GCA_007258455.2 Sequoia sempervirens | reverse complement strand
CATAGAAATATAGTTACACTAAAAGATATCAAGCAGCTTCCTTGCAAAATTCTGCACAATTATGATCAATGATTTAAGGAGCTATGTTGAAAACTTACACAAGCAATCAATGATGTCATCAATAAAGAGTGGTTCATAGGAGGATTAAATATGCATATTTAAAAGGAACTAGTTTAGCACACACTCCCAACACGAGGAAGTGCTATATGTTGCATTGTGTTGAGAAATGCTTCGTAAATTGTCATATGTCCTAAATGCTAAGTACAAAGCACAAACAAAACAAATAGTTGTGTGGATGGAGAAAATGGCTAGCAAATCAGAATCACAACATAATCTCTAGTGCATAGGATGAAGGAGTGAGTTGGCAACTGATTTCCCGATGGTGATAGCTAAAGTAGTAGGTATTGCATCATTTGCTAAATGAGTAAATTCTCACATTCTTGAATGCGCTATATGTCATGACAAGCATGCTACATCTTGTGCTCTATTACAAAAATTATATTTCTAGTGCAAAGTTTGTCAAAGTGCACATCATGACACCAACTCTTGTGGAGTAGTACAAATGCTATGAGAATAGTGTGGGAAAGTACTTATGAAAATGGCTGCAATTCTTGCACAAAATCAAAATCAAGGACACATTACGTGCAATTGGAACCAAGGTTACATTGTACAAAATAGGAATCAAGGGGTATAACCATGAATATGTTATACAAAATCAAGGATACTAGGGCATAGGCATTGGTTGATAGGATGTGGAAGATAAGGAGGTGGTAATAACGGAGTTGTGACAATGGCCAACCCTGACCACCAATAACATATTTTAGTTGTGGTGAATCAGGCCATACTTCATGTGTGAGAAATTCCCTTTTTGTGGATATTGTGATGGTGAACACAAGACACAAATTATATTGCTTGGATCGAATAATTAAAAGTAAACAAGAAATGAATGCAAATGTAAAGGTTGTGTTGATAATGATATCCCACCAAAGAGAGATGTGTAGGTAATACCATGGGATGGAGCTAGAGAGCAATATAAATTGGGCTCATCTAAAGACATTGTGTGCATGTGGAAGTAAAAGGTAACTTAGGCTCTTGAGGTTCAAAAGAAATTGGACATAGGAGATCATCACATAATTTACATGGAAGCTACAAAATTACTTCATGCCGTCCAACAAAATGCTGCTATGCAAGAATCTATTGAGCACAACGAGAAGGAAGCAAGCTATGCAATCCTTAAGCTACTATGAAATGAAGGAGTTCTAACGAAGTTCAAGTCTACCTGAAAAGCTTGGTTATCAAGACATACCATCAACCAATGCAAGTCAAGAAATTGAAGTACAAAATGTAGTACATACCAGGGAACCAATGTGGAACTTCTCTTATATATGCAGATACACGGATTCTTGTTGCAAGACATATTGGTTGATACATGTGTTGAAGTTAATGCATTAACTAAAACTAACCAGGATGCTATGGGTAGCCCTACATTAGTCCCATCACCATGTGTTATTTATGGAAAATAACACTTGAGAGAGATCTATTGGGCTATTAGGAGATGCAAAGATTGATATTCAAAAGGTGAAGTTCCAAGTAGACTTCAAAGTCGTTAAGATGGATGATGCTGATTAGAATCCAACACTCTTGGGAAGACCTTTTTTCTTCCAAGCTAGAGTCAATATGTGATTTGGACAATGCACAAGGAGCTTTGAAAGGAATAAAAAAAGCTGTCATCCCATTAGATTGCTGTACTAAAGAACCTTTTGTTGAGTGTGTGCACATCAAGGAGAAAGCTTTGGAGGATCTCTACCATGTAACAACAGATAAAGTGGAAAACATTGAGCCAAATTGAGGGTATTCTATATTGGAATAATAGATCTAAGGTCAACTTAGACACTTAGCTTGAAAGATGGCTAGTTGGTTACTGTGAACTCAAAGGGAAGAATTGTGACAAGGTTCAACACCATGTATGCTTTACACCTATATACAAGGAACCTACGTTCAAATTTTGTCCAAGAATACTTCTCAGATGTCAAGTTTGTCACATCAAAATTGCACCATTCATTGATGGGATTGATAAACCAATTGAATATTACAATTCTATAGAATGAGAATTTCCAATGGCATGTGAACATTTCACTACCGTCCCCTACACTTTACAATATGATTTGGCAAGAGGGTGGTCAACACATCAATCAACCACCATACGATGGTCACTATTTAGACTATTGATTCCAAACCCTAGACAAGCCAAAAAGTGCGAGCTGATTTAACGATGTGTGAGGGAATTTCGGGTCCTTCAATTGCAAATTTTGTGATGAAAATTTGGATGCATAAATTTGCAAGCACTCTAAGTGATGTAGCACTCCTTTGGTATAATTAAAAAGAGTTGCATCAAAATTAATTTCTTAGGATCAAATTAAAAGTGATTTTGAGTATACATTTAATTTCATTGATCACACCCCTAGAGTCAATTGGGCATTATAAAATATTTAGGAAGTTACTTTTAGTGACCAGACAAGTATGTTAATGCTGTTTGAAAGTTGTTATCCCATGAAGAGTTGAGAAGTGGAGAGAAAATCAATGGTGCTCATTCCTCCTTAACAATACTAGAAACAAGCACAAACAATGTTGATGAGAATGCTTTGCGCAAGTTTGAGGTCCCCACAAGTATTGGGAATTGCGCTATTAAGGATATGGTGGTGGGAAAGGAAGCATATTTCAATGGGCCACTTAAGCTAATTCAAATCAACATTGGAATAGAGGATACCAATCGAAGTTGTTGCGCTCTTGTGCAAGTATGCTGATCTATTCCCTAGGGGGTATGAGGAAATGAAGGGATTGCATCCTTCTTTAGGGAAAATGCAGATCAAGTTGAAAATAGATAGATGCAAAGCCTACTAAAAAGTGAGCATATCATTTAAATCCAAAATTGCAAGCAAGAGTTAAAGAAGAAACTAATAAGATGCTAGAATGTGGTGTCATATTTCTAGTTGATGAATTTGATTGGGTGAGTTTGATGGTTATCTCTATGAAAAAGATGGGCGCAAAAGAATTTGCTTGGCTATAGAGGGTTGAATAATGCTTGTGTAATTGACACATTCCCAACACTGTATATAGAGGAAATCTTGGAAGGAGTAGCTGGCTAGGATACAAATTTTCTAGGTACCATCAAGTCTAGATTGAAGAGGAGGAATAAACAAAGAGCACTTTCATGATAGAATGGGGCAGTTTCACATACAATGTAACGCCCTTTGGACTTAGGAATGCACCAGTTGTGTTTTCATATATAGTGGTAAGTGCATTCAAAGACATTAGCCATTTCCTTAAAGTAAATCGATATGATTGAATTGTGTATGGAATGGTAGTCAAATGCTTAGATAAGTTGCACTTGATGTTTGAATGATACCACTAGTTAAGCATCACACAAAATTTAAAGAAATGCACATTTATAGCACCATAGGGCAACCTACTTGGCCATGTTATTTGTAAAGAAGGAATGCTTTTTGATCAAACAAAAGTAGCAGCTATACTTCAATTGGCTATCCTAGAATCACAATGTGCAGTTCACTCATATTTTGGGCACATCAGTTACTACCATAAATTCATCTAGAGTCAAGTGCACATTTTTGTGCCGTTGGAGAACACATTAGAAAAGAACCATTCCATTGGACAAATACACACTAGATATCTTTTGACACCCTTAAAGAGAAGCTGGCAGTTGTGCCTATTCTACAATTTCTTGGCTGGAGTAAGACATTCCATGTTCATGTAGACACATTAGGTAGGGCAATCAGAGTTGTTTTGACACAACTAGGTGATGGAAATATTGATCACCCAATCTACTTTGCAATCAGAAAACTAGTTGCTGCTGAACCCAACCATACATTAGAATGTGAGGCACTATCAAAGGTTTATGCGCTATAGTAATTTTGATAGTTCCTTCAAGCTATGCCTTTTGTGCATAGACCACAAGGGACTCAAATTTTTGGCAAACAAACTTGTTTTTCATGATAGGGTATGTCAACAAACCTTTTTCTTTCAAGAATTTGATTTTCTCTAGTCATATGTTCAAGTAGACACCATGTTGTCATAGACCTTTTGTCTCCAATTGATACAGGAGACTCTAGTACAAAACCTATTGAAGCAGGCCCCAAATGCACAAATTTTTTCATTGAGGTAATCCTTGATAATGAGGAAGAAATTGTTGCTTTCTTTTATTCGGGGAAAATGCCATAAACATAGTAATTGCACAAAAGAAGCAATTAGAAATGTGCAAACACCTTTCAATTAATTAGTGGACAACTCTACAAGATGGACTCAATGAGATTCAATGACAATATGTGCCACAAGTTGAATGCACAAAGCTCATTAGAGAATGCTACGATGGTCAAACTAGAGGCCATTACCAAGTGCGTTTAACAATATAGAATATTTTGCAAGCAAGACTTTGGTGGCCTACATTACACAAGGATGCACATAACTATGCTTGAAGTTGTGATGTATGTCAATACATGGGTAAACCCAATAAAAGAGACAAACTACCACTTAACCTAGTCATGGCTCAAAAACCATTTGAAAAATAGGCTATTGATTTTGTTGGACCAGTTCAGCTTGTGGCATGGCATTTTGGTGCATGTTACATTATTATTGCTACAAATTACTTAGCCCATTGGTGCAAGGCTACACTAACATACAAATCTAAGATGCAAGGTTCGTACCCGCAGGCCCTGAACCCGGTTCGAGTATGCACCTGGTTTGGGTTCGTCCGCGGGTATGTGCGGGTGCTTGATATGGCTTATTTGAATATTGTTCAACTATCAATTGGCATTTAATATTTATCTTTGGCATTTGGCATTGATCAATGATCAGGTATCATACTATGAAATGATTTAGTTTTACAATTCTGCATATTTCTCTTATTTTTTTGTATATATAATACATACATACATATATATATATATACACACACACACACACGTACCCATACGTACCCAAACCCCTAAAAAAAAATTTCACATACCCGCATACCGAGTTCTCATACCCGCACCTGTCCCCGAACCCTAACCAGTAACTTAGATACAAATGCATCGCTAAGGTTGCAACAAAGTTTACTTTTGAAAGCATTATTATAAGATTTGGTTTCCCATTAAGCTTAACTAGCAATCAAGGAACACACTTCCTTCTATCAATTGTACCAGTATTATCACGCACTTTCATGATTTGACATCATAAGTGCACACCATACCACCCACAAGCCAAGGGAATTGTTGAAGCTTTTAACAAGATTCTAGAAAACATTTTACTAAAAGTATGTGATGTGGGAAGGAAGGATTGGGCTGAGAGAGTACCTATAGTTTTTTGGGTATATTGCACAACATCTAAAAGGTTTACAAAATATACTTTGTTTTAGCTAGCATTTGGAAAGGAAGTGGCTGTATCTATGAGTTCTTAATATCAAGCTTGTAGATCATGCAAATTACCTGTCTATATCATGAGCAGTTTATTCATCAGCATTTAAATGAATTGGAAGCACTGGAAGAGAAACACCACCTTTTGTATTGGAGCCAATGCATACCAAAACAGAGACAAAGGGAATGGCGTGATTGCCATATCAAGCAAAGAGATTTCCAACATGAAAATCTGGTTTTTCTAATTGATAGCCATTTTCAAAAGCATTGAGACAAATTGAAAGTTCATTGGTTTGGACCAAATGTCATCAAATATATTGCACCAAATGGTTTTGTAAGTTTGGCTACATTGAGCGACTGTTCTGTATGGTAGAGTAATTGGAGCCTGCTTGCAACCCTATGTTGAACGGACACACCTCATTGATATATAATGCTTGTTTAGCTCTTAGCAAATAAGGTTGTCTTGACCTTATTACTTTAGGAAAATAGCCCCTTCATTTATGTTGTCTTCCTTAGGTTAGAATGAAGCCATACCTACTTCTGTTGGTTCTAACATCTTGTTTCTTATGAATTTGTGTGCTTGATAGAAGATTACTAATTAAACTTTTGCACATCTCTCAATG
Source organism: Sequoia sempervirens (assembly GCA_007258455.2). Classification (NCBI taxonomy): domain Eukaryota; kingdom Viridiplantae; phylum Streptophyta; class Pinopsida; order Cupressales; family Cupressaceae; genus Sequoia; species Sequoia sempervirens. Next base: position 9,819 of record VDFB02192633.1, on the reverse strand, counting down.
CCATGTTGTCATGGAAGTAGAATTTTTGATTTGTTGAAATATTGATCTCTTGATATATTGAAAATTTTAACACAAGATATTGAAAATATCTCACACATATTTGTTATTTCTGCTCAAACCTATCAACAACTAAGCTCAGCCTCAAATGTCTCTTTTCACACACATCAAGATGGTCCAGCTTTTCAAAAAAGCACACAATGATAAGTGGAATCTTTGTGTTGTGCTATTTTAAAAGGTATTAGTTTTGTTTGTCTATGACAATTGAATTACCCCATCCTTCCATACAACTATGGATTTCATCATATTGTGTCATGGTTGATAGAAGTGCCATCGTTGAAAATAGTGAGCATGAGTGCAAACTTGAAGAATCTAAGCATGCAAATCACCTTTTGTAAGCAGAATTGACATCAAATCTTGGAAATGGTGCCCGCTGTACCATATCAAACAGCTTGCAGAATAGTTGTGTGGAGATGCCTATAGTCCTCCTAGTTAGGCAGATGTCAACTGCAAAAAGTTAAGGCATCGGTGAAATTATTTCTTTATTGGTTGGATTCTGGAAAGCATGCATTTTTAATAAAATGCAAGAAATGAGGTGCATGGGTTGTTGTGCGCTGCTGTAGGGAAGCCTGCACCTTTGGGAAAAAGGGACACACAATTAATGTTAGCATGCAGTAAACTTATAATGCTCATTTATGATTGAAATGATTTCATGGAATGGGCATTTTTTGATGACTCACACATGCAAGTAGTGGTGAGATATTGAATATTTGACTTGAAACGATGTGGAGTTGTATTCTTTGGTTAGTTTGAACAGAAAGCTGCTAAGTTGGAAGATTTACAAAATCACTTGGTACAACAATCGAGGAATGATAATTAAGGGGGGTCTTAAATACCCTTTTGCTTAACCAAGCCTATTTAAGAAGGTTAATTTCAACATGAATTTTTACCACCACAATATTTATACTGAAACAACCAATTTTTTTCCAAAAATACATTTCTGTTAGTAAGATAACAGTTTCAATTTTTAGAAGGTTTTTCACTTTTACCATTGCAGTAGAGGTATTTGCAAATATACTTGTGACTGTAGTTTTGAAGTAACAACAATTGTTTGGAGCCACTATATTGTAGTGTTCGCAGCTAATCCTCAATAATGGGAAACACAAGGGAATTCCACTAGGAAAAATGCCTAAGCAGCTCAAGAAGAAGTTGAAAGCACTGAAGCTAGCACAGTACCAGTTGATCTGGGATTTGACCTCACGAATATTTCTCTGGGATATTAGCCAAAAGAGGACCTATGGGGCACAATCAAAGCTTGCACGCTTGCAGATTCCAACCACTTTTTGGATAAATGCCACAAAATGATCACTGATCCCCTTGGCAAGGGAGTCATTGACCCAAAAATAGATAATCTTAACTGGGAATAGAACAGGCATGATAAAACACTCAATGAAACTACCATAGTGTGTCTGTGTTGTTTCCCATACTTTGGCATACTGGTTAGGCTAGTTTTCTTTCTATTAAGCAGATTTCATTGAGGTTTCCTATTTCTCAATCACAAATCCATTACATTCTTGCCATTGCTAGTTTTTGAGCTTACAGGATTGCCTTAGTGCACTGTTTGCCTACGGAATGTAATTCTACTCTTACGTACTACTGGCAAACTAGTAATGTGCAGAACATAGGATAAAACAGTAAACTGAAAGATATCATATTTGAATGCCAGAAACTTTATTCATTCTCAGGAATATCATGTACAAAAGAGTATCAGCAGTGATTGACAATAGACATCGGCACCAAAAACTCATTCATAATCATCACATACATCGTTCTCCCGACTATTCCCACCCGACTACATATAACGCTCGGCGGTGGTTAGACAACCAACCGACACGATTTCATAACAACATTACATTAACATTAATCGAACATGTTTCCCGAAAGTACATACACATTATTATTCTTTACTAATCTATAGTTTTATTAACCATTGGCCTACCACGACTACTCGACTACTGATCACCGACTACGACTACGGCCGACTACAAAGTAAAGATATACGACTAACATCATCCCCCCCAAAAAAGGAAGTCGTCTTCCAGACGACATACATACACAAGATAAGATACTGAGAAGTAGGGGGAAGGGAGTGCGTCCCTGGATGCACAGATGACGTCGGAGTGGTGGAAGAATGCTCTGCTCTCAGGCGCCTCAGCTCCTCCGTGCGTGTGCGAAGCTGCCGATCTGCCAGGATCTCCCTCTCCCTCGCCGCCTTTACCATCCGGGCTGCCTCCATCAGTTGGCTCTTTACCTGCTCTGCTTCTGCATTCTTGGCCGCCAATTCTACCTCTTTTGCGGCCAACTGATCCTCCAACGCTTTCATGCGCTGTTGCCATGCTGCCTCTTTCTGCTGTGCCTCCTCCTCCAAGGCTGCCACCCGAGGCTCCAAGATGTCCAATCGGGCTCCCCTCTCGCTGGCAAGCCGAGATTGTTCAGCTAAGTCAGTCTGAATGCTCTTGATGGTCGCAGCTGACTCATCCTTGACCCGCTGAAGGAGTCTATAGGCATCCACTCGGCGAGATACCGCTACCTCGGTGGAAAATATCTGGCGCTTCATCAGAATGAAGACATCTCGGAAGGCAAGCTCGATATAGTATAAACTCTCCAGGACGCCTGCATCCCGCCCTACTAGCCTCGGTGGCCGACCCCGCCAGGCTCTCATCATAGCAGGAGTCTCTCCTGCTGGCCACCCCTCGCCAAATATCCGTGCAAACTCCGCCTCACACCCCATCTGCACAAATCCCCGAATGCGGTGAACCTCCTGGCCTACTAGAGGCGATCGGCCAATCCTCAGGTCCCTGGAAACCTGTCCCACGCGGATCATCAATCTGCCCATGTGCTCGAGCTCCTCCACATATCGCTGTACCGTGCCTACTGGGTCCGACGGGTCCGGCTGTGACATTTCCACGACAAATCCCTCTGTGGAAGCGCCCTCCTCGTTCTCCTCATCATTAGAAGGTATACAATGTTCTGTCTCCTCCTGGGGCTGTTCCCCGACTACCGGCTGAGGCTCATGAATGGCTGTCTCTGGTGCCTCTGCTATGCTAGCCTCCGGGTGTGCAAGTGTATCTTCACCGATCCTGGCCGTCTCACTCTGCTGGGTGTGAATGATTGGCCCGTCCTCCTCCCCTTGTCCCTCCGAGGGGCTCTTCTCCTGCTGGTCTGGCTGCTCGGCCACGTCCAAGTGAGGCCCACCGATCCCAACCAACTATCGATCTGTGCTACCCCGGGTGCTCCTGAGGCTGGAGTCGTCTCCTCAGTGGCCTCGGTCATTCCCCCAGCTCCTGCTGCCGAGGTTGCCACTCCTGTCGCTGCCGATGCTGATGGTGGTGTAAGAGAACAAACCGCTGGCAGTATCTCAACCGAGGCAGTGGAACCTGCCGCCGATACAGTGAGTGCCCCCTGTGATGTGGTGGCGAGAGGTGCCCACCCTGGAGATGCTCCCGGTAGTGAAGCGGCTACCCTCAACATCCGCCCGGCTCCAACTGGCGCAACAGGGAGGGTGAACGTGACTGAGTGTGTGCTCTGGCTGGCTGGCGGTGCCGGAAGAGTAAATCCTGCCGGCTGCAATACTGGTATATCAATCTCGCCTGCCTCCTGACCCCCGATGGCGACAGACACCTCCTCATCGGCCGGTGGACTAGACTCCGATGGCGAGGAAGATAAGTCAATAGGCTCCTCTCTGTCAGATGCATCGCTCTCCTCCGAGGCCTCCTCCTCTGATGTTTCCTCTTCCACCGATGCCTCCTTCCGTTTCCTCTTTTTCCCCGAAGCTGTGCCCTCGCCTGCTTGGTTTACTTCCAGTTCCGACCAGTAGAATACGGTAGGCCATCCCGGGTCCAGGTGAGTGAGTGGCTGCAACCGACCCCAATTGCCCTCGGGCACCTGTGTGTGCACGGCATCCAAAAAGAGAGCTATGGCGTGCTGAGTCATATAGAAGGCCTTATGCCTCTGCGCTAGGAAATCCCTTATCCGCTCTGTGAGTAGCCTCGCCCAGTTGTATACTCGGCCAACGCGAAGTCCGACCATGAAATCCACCTGCCATAAGGCAATGTCCGACGCTCGGCTCGCCCCTGTGAGTCGGCATTTCATTAGGTCAAGCAAACATTTCCATTCTGCCGTTGCTAGGTGGTTCTTCCGGAGGCCTCGATTGCCAGTATTCCATATGATATGCTGTTCTTCGGCTGACAAGTCGCTTCGGCACACTTGCTTGACCAGCAGTTCTTTGTGTTCCTGTGTCATTCTCTTGGGTTTGTTAACCCCTATTCCCGAAGCTGGGACGCCGAACACCCGCTCAAAGTCCTGAGGCCAGAATGAAACGGTCACTCGGCAACCTCTGTAATCAATGACTGACTTGTGCGTATGCCTGCAATAGTTCTCCACCATCGCCTTCAGCCAAGGCTCGAACTCCCAAGAATTGAAAAAGGGCACGAGCACAGCCTTGTCTACCCGAGCGTGTCGAAGCGCAACCTTCAGAGAGTGGTCGTCGGGAGTGCTTCGCCACCATTGCTTGCACTCGTTGCCGGTCAGGTTCTCCCATGCCATCGTTTCATTATCGGCATCCATCCTTTTTCTTTTCCCAGCCGAGGCTACCTTTGGCTGGTGCTACATAGCCTTCTTGCCCTTGTCCATCTTTCTGTCAGTTCGGTGATTCCAGCCGACTTTATAACTCTCGAGACTGCCGAAACTATGCCGAACTGCCGGTGGAAGCGCCAAAGTGCCAAAAAGCTGCCGAGCTACTTGGGGTGAGAAGCTATCGAAGTGCCAAAAGCTGCCGAAAGTGCCGGTACCGATGGAAGCGCGAGCGCCAAAATGATGCGCCAAGGCCATTATGATTTGGATGAATGTCGCGTGGACCACGGTGCGGTTTGGACGCTGCAGTCGTGTTTGATGGAAGTCGCGGTTAAGGTGCAGTTCCCACGGATATCGATCTTTATGCGGCTTCTCTGCGATCTTTGAGGCCGTACAAAATCGAGGCAATAATGCCCGATGCCGAGTCGGGACTTCAGCGAGGAGCTGCCGTGCGATTTCAGCAGCAACGAAATTTGGTCACGGAATAAGCGCGTGCAGATCGCGGGACTTGACAAAGGTTTCGGTGGAAAAGGCCGTGCGGTGCGAGAACTATTAGCTTTCAATTTTCACTTGTCGTACGATGTAAATCCTGGCAAAATTTCCAACTTGCAGAGGCCGTACGATGTTAACCTTGGCGAAATATTCAACTTGCAGAGGCCGTACGATTTCTACTGGCAAATAGAATGAATACTGGGAAATGTGAGAATACTTGCAGATGGGTTTGAGAGTTCAGCGGATGCCGTCGCGATTAATGGGGCTGCGGTGTCGATGCGATTGGTGGTGTCGTCGTCCTCCACAACTTCAACCCTTGGCATGCTATTTGAGAAATGAACCGTCTGACCTTGAAGTCTTTTAGATGCCCGTGCGACTTCCTTCCTGGCGAGGGTATGGCGGAGTCATGCAAAATCTCTGATGTCGTACGACTTCCTTCTCTGTGCCCTCTGTGCCTCTGCAACTGATAAATTCGTGCAAGTTCTTCCTCCCTTCTTTTCCTTTGTGATCTTTTCTCCGACCTGTCGCCTCTTCAATTGGCCGTACGATTTGAGGTTTTATATTTATTTCATTTTTTTCCTTACTTTCCTTCACCCTTGGCCGTACGCCTTGCTTCCTCTTCAGGTTTTGGCCTCTCTTTATTATTTTAATATTCTTTCCCCTAATCTTTCGCCTTTTACTCGCCTCAGTCAATTTCCCTTTTGGCCGTACGGTTTGCTTAATGCTCCAGGCGTTTATTTTAATCTACCTCACCTTACTTAATTTAATATTTCTCCTGATGGCCGACTTATTTAATTTATTATTTATTTTTTTCTCCCTTCGTTTGCTTTCTTTTCTAACTTCTCTTTCGTTTCTTTTAATTTTCTCTTCTTTTTCTTTTTCTTCCCATACGCCTTATTTTTCTTCACTTACTCCGTTATTTTCTTTTATTTTCATAGCTTCTTTTCTATTTATTTTTATTTTTTCCAACTTCCATTCTTTTTCTCTCTCCTCTCTTCTCTCTTCTTTTCTTTTTATTTTTTTCCACTTCTGTTCACCTTCTCTCTCCTCCCTTCTCTCTTCTTTTCTTTTTATTCCTCTGACTTCACTGTGTGTCGGGACTTTTAATTCTGAAGTGTAATACCATTTACATGTGTGTGGTGGCCGTTTATAACATTCTTCCTCGCAACAGGTTCCTATATATTCTATATCAAACCATTTATCCAGTAAAGGGGCAGGACCAATACCTCGAAAACTTCCGTCGACGTACCTTCCGCCGTACTGTTGATACCACGTAACATCGTCGCCTTGTACTGTCGGCGGTCCCGCCAGGTTAGGAATTATTTTCCAGAGTCCATCTTGAGTTGCGATCTTCCTAACCCTTGGTATTTTTCTTCTTTCTCGACGCATTTGTTTCAGGAGATCTTCTGTATATCCGTCCACCGTTGACACGAACGTATCTTCTGTCTTCAACACTGTCTTTAAACAAGGGGCCTTCTTCTCGAAATAAGCATCCCATTGCTCATCAGTCCATTCCTCCTCGTCATCTTTTTGCAGTTCATCTTGTTCTTCTGCCTGGTTCTCCTTTTCCGCTTGGGCTTCCGCGTCCAAGTCCTTAGCTATATATCCCCGTCTTATTCCTTCATAAGGGGCTACATAGTGCCAATGTCCCCCCATTCGACGCCACAATGCAGGGGTTCCGAATACTGCATTGGTCAAGTGCTTGTGTATTCTTGGTATTGCAATTCCTTCTACTCGCTTCTCTGCCAACCTCTCTTCATTTATTTGATCTCGCCCTGATTCTGCCCAGACATTGTCTGCTACATAACCAGGACCTCCTAGTCCCCAGTCTTGTTCTCTCGGGCCTTCACTCTGCACAGGCCAATCTTCCTTTGTTGCATAGCCCAACATGTTTATGGCAATAGTATTCTTCTCTTTTCTCTCCTGGTATGGCTTTAGCTTCGATCCGTTGATTGCCTCCGGTATTAATGACCCATCGAGATTTTCTAACTTTATAGACCCATTATCACCTACTTCCTGTACTCGGAACGGTCCCAACCAACGAACTTTAAACTTCCCCGGCTTGATCTCGTTACGGCCGTTATACTTCAGAACTAACTGTCCCGGTTGGAAATTCATCCGCCGGAGATGCTTGTCGTGCCAATATTTCCGTCGCCGTTGCATGTTCTCCGTCGCCCATTGTGCCATCACTCTTCGCTCGTCCAGCTTATTCAGTTGGTATAGTCTTTCCTTTAAACTTTCGGTATCGCCCAGCCGATTCTCCACGGCTATCCTTAGACTTGGTACCATATATTCCATCGGCATCACCGCCTCCTGACCGTACATTAACTGGAAAGGCGTGTGGCCCGTTGTTACCTTGTACGTTGTACGATATGCCCATAGGACAGCTGGTAACCTTTCTTCCCAGTCAGCTTCTTCCACGCCACATGATTTGTGAATCACTGACACGAGCACCTTATTTGTAGACTCCACCTGGCCATTAGCTCGCGGGTAGTACGGACTGGACAAGTTGTGAAAAATTCGGAACTCTGTCGTCATCAACCTGATAACATGATTGACGAAGTGCCCTCCACGATCACTCGTAATCCGAATGGGGATGCCGTACCGTGTTACTATCTGCTCATAGATGAATCTTGCCGTACTTTGTGCTGTGTTGTCTGGCAACGCTCGAGCTTCAGCCCACTTCGTCAGGTATTCTGTAGCGACCACAATGTATCGGCATTGATGCAAGTGACTCACCTTCAACGGTCCGATGAAGTCTAACCCCCATCGTTCGAACAACTCCTGAGGCTGTGAGGGATGCAGTGGCATGAAATCCCGCTTCAATGGTTTCCCGACCCTCTGGCAAGTGTCGCAGCCTACCACCCATTCTTCGGCATTAGTGTGCATCGTCGGCCACCATAGACCTGCCAAGAGAATTTTCCTTGCTGTAGCATCAGGTCCCATATGGCCGCCAGCCAATCCTTCATGTGCCTCTTTTAGTACGCCGGGTATTTCTTCCTCGACGACACATCTCCGGAGGATCGGGTCGGGTCCCATCTTGTAGAGTAGCCCATTGATCAATTGGAATGTCTTACTTTTCAGTACGATCTTTCTCCTTTCGGCTGGTGGCATATCACTTGGGAATGCGGATGTGGACAGATAGTCTCCAATCTTCTCGTACCATGACGGCAATATTGCAATCTGAAATAAATGTGCGTCCGGAAAGTCTTCGTTCACCCCACCCTCTACAGGTTCACCCGATCGGATTCTAGATAATTGGTCGGCAATAACATGGCTTTTTCCTGGCCGTACGATGATGGTGAACGTAAATTCTTGCAACAGCAGTAACCATCTACTCACCCGTCCTTGGATAATCGGTTTGTTTACCAGGTACATCAAAGCTTATGGTCTCATGTCCCTTCTCAAAGGACATCTCCTCGTAGGACAGGATTGGCTTATCAAGCACGCACCCCTCAGAGGCCGTATAGACCGGATAGAGGTCACTTTGTTTTTGGCTTAGCTTCAAGCCACGGAAGTCACTGTCTTCGCTCGGGCCTCGGACGGAGACTATTTGCGCACTGCTGTTTTAGCGCCTCCCGGCAGTAGCAGGGACCACCGCTATTTTTAGCAGCCACTGCGGGCGCATCAGACCACTTCCAGTTCACAAAGACTTAATTTGACTGTACCATCGGTTAGAAACGAGGAAGATATTAATATTTGATCAGATGGATTAAATATTAATTAATTAATGTTTATAATATAAAATTATAACTTAAGTGATTGCCTTGAAGGGTGCGCCCATCATCAGAAGGGGCCAAAAGTGACTATTAAAATATTATAAAATATTTGACGGAGAACTATGGAGAAATTAAAGAATTAAAAGTCAAATATCATTTAAAACCCTATTATGGTGGAAATCGCACTTTTGTGAAAGATAAAGGGTTTTGCATTGGTAATTGTGCCATTATGTGATTATTGAGTTTTGAGAACTGATCAATTTTGATCTGAGCCTGAGACTTTAGGGTTTTGTGTTCGATTGCCTTGGGGAACGAGCCATCTCCAACGGAAAGCAATTCAGAGAGTGTGCAATATCACTTGATCTATTGCCTACAGAGGTTTTCTCATTCAGAGGAGATCATAGAGCTTCAGAGGAATCATAATCTTCAGTGTTATTCAGTTGTTTTCATTCAGAGACCATCATATAACTTGGCGCACCATTTACAGAGCTTCAGACAGTGATTTTGGAAGGAGCCGTACAATATTTATTGCAGATCTGACAGGCCGTACTTTTCCTGTCAGGCCGTACCTTCTCAAAAAAACGTGTTCATCCTTCTTGAGAGAAACGCCTCTCATATTTGCTTCTCAGTTGCATCAACAGAGGCGCCTACCTTGCTGGAGTCTTTTGCAGTCATCAGATAGCAGGAGAAGAGGATTAATAATTTCTGCCGTACCATTCTGTACCTTCAGCCGTACCAGTAAATAACAGTTTTTTCTTCAATATAAATATTGTTATTTATTGTTGCATGTTAGCAGAACATTTTGTAATTGAGATCATTTGAATAATAAAGCCAACGCTTTCATTCTCTGCTATATTTTCTAAGCTCATTGAAGATCTGGTAATTTTAGAGAATTTATTATTATTTTCCAAAGCTGTATTCTCTTCATTTATTGTCAAAATACAAATTGTAAAAAATCACAACTTCAAAAACTTTAAAA
>VDFB02192632.1:0-13667 GCA_007258455.2 Sequoia sempervirens | reverse complement strand
GAAACATTGCAAATTTGCTAAAATGATCGATCTTCTCACCTCTATAAGTGATTTCACTTCTCATTTGTGCAATCATAAGATTTTGAGAAGAAAAGTTGTGAGAAGAGACTTGTTTAAGGCAAAAGGTTGAGGAAATTTGCAGCAAAGTGAAGGAAATATTCTGTTATCAGCTTGCATTGTGATCGTGATCACGTCTCCAAGAAGTCACAAGGCAGATTTGTTTTGTCTATTTCATTTTAGCATGATACTTCACCATTTATTTTCTTTCCAGCTTGTTATTTTTCGCGAAGTCTAATCTGATTATCAGCTGGAATGTCTTTCAAACTGATATAAATGTCGAATTTTGATTATTTCTTTCTTCCTTCTCTCGCAGATTTATTTTCGAAGTAGTCAAGATGAAGTTTGCAAGCAAAGGTGTGCAAACACAATCGAAAATCAAGTCCAAGTGGGAGCACGTCATTGACACTGATCTTGGCCACGTTGATCTTGAAGACTTCCGGAAGAGAATGTATGGGACTGACGGACGTCTGCCTACACCAATTGCCATGAGGATGATGCGCAATGGAATCATCCATGTAGCTGGATTTCCACCAGCAAAAGAATGTCCTGAACTGATGGTAGAGTGCGCACTACACTACAACGCACAAGACAGACAGATAGAAGCTCCTGACGGAAGGGTCCTTGCCTACTTGTCCGAGCTGGCAATCCAGGAAACCTTTGGAATTCCAGTGTACAATCGAACATCCCATCGCACCAAGCAAGATGCACTCAAACTTTATCAAAGTCAGCGGGATCTCTGTGCATCCAACATAAACAAGAATTGGTTATTAAAACCAAAGCCTACTGCAAGCAAGATGCCGAAAAAATTGATCAGAACCCACTTCAAAGAGGAATATGGTGATATTGTTTTGCTGCTAAACAGAATAGTAGGCAGTGCCCACGGTGCTCCTTTCGAAGATTGGATGTACTATTTTATTGATGAGATAATCACTGGAGTCAAGATGTTCAATTGGTCCAGAATGATTAGTGACAGCTTGCACGAGCAGTTGGTCAACTTTGAGGAGACCAAAACTTTCCACATGAGCTCATACATTGTATATTCACTTGCAAGATATTATAAATATCCTGGCTTGACATGCAAAGGCGTGGTCGGCAATGGCGAGGGGAAATTCAAAGTCTATGATTGCTATCCGCAGCTGCAACTGAAAGAGAAGTCTCATTTCCGGAGAGCTCATGACGCATTTTTGATGTATATTACCCAGCTTCTTCAAGGCGGAACGCACCAAAGACTCTCACATGAAGCCAAGAGCCTAGTCAGTCGGTATGGATTCTGGTTCATTCAGTATCCTAAGTTCACCTACATCAGAATCCAAGGATTCTCAGGAAATCCTTACAGATTACCCATCTATCCGACTAACAAGATGGTATTGCTAGAAGTACTGAGGCAATTAGAAACGTATCAGAATATTCAAAGGCCTAAGCAGAAAGCTGCTGTCACCTTCCCCTTTTTCATCGGCAACATGGAGGAGTCATGCCCGACAGCACAAGCAGCGGAGGTTGCTCGACTGGAGATTCAACAGTATCCATTCATATCATACAAAGCCAGGAGCAACTTCGATCCGCTTCATCACATCAAGATTGTGGACGGAGAAAGATACAAACATCGGGTTGACCTAGAGGACTTTTGGGCCAACGCAGCCGATGAATACGATGTAAGGAGAAGGTTATGGTCAAGGTTGCCATTAAGCATGATAAAGACGACGGAGCTCTTCAAAATACCTGACCAACTGCAAGATGATGGAATATATGTGCAGCCAGGCTTCAAGGAAAATGAGCCGCTTCCACCTATAAAATGGTTCGAGCTTGAGATGGGTGATCTAGCCACTTTGATGCGCCCTGTTTTCAAGTACTCTCAGTGGTGGATAGATCGTCAAGTAGAGGTCCTAAAACAGAGAAATGTGCAATTTACCTATGAGTTGATGGGAGACATAGAGTCATGTTCTTCAAACGCCGGTGCATCTCGTGGAGATGGACCAATAGATGCGGCCAACTCAAGAAAGAGGAAAGAAGCCGATAAATCTGCAAGACAAGACAAGGGTAAAGAGATAGATGAAGGCCCTTCTCGAAAGAAGCACAAGTCTAAACCTCTTCAGTCGGCTACTTCCCGGAACATAGAAGAAATGCTTGCCATGGATAGAGAATCTTTGGAAAATGCTGGGATCCCTTCTCCAGTTGAAAATATAGAGCCAATTCAAGTAGAAGATGATGATCAACCTTCTCCAGCAAACACAGAAATCCTGGAATCGGATAATGATACGGACATTATGGATGGAGAATTCGAGGAAGGAATGATTTCCGCCCTCAAAGGCATTCAAGAGGACCCATTCGTCCAGGAGATCCAGGGTATGCAATTGGTCCAAGAAATTCCATGTATGCGAGAAATTCAAGAAGATCAGGAAGTGCAGGACATACAGGACGACCAAGGTCAACAAGAGGACATAATTGAACAGCCAACAATACCAGAGTGGCTGAGGGAAAGATTGAAAAGAAAGGCGCCAGTAGAGGTCCCTGAGGAGGACAATGACACAGATTTTCTGGCGAGATTAGAGCAAACTGCCCCGAGGAAGAAGGCCAAGAAATTCTCAACCATCCAGAGAGATGAAGCTGGAAATCGCACGGTACAAATTGCAATGCCTACAGCCGACAAGTTTCAAGACGAGATTGCTCCTGAGGAATATGCTATCACAACTGTCGACATGGGTCCGGCAACAAAAGGGCAGGAAGTCGAAGACTTGGATAATTCCGTGGCCACCATCAAGGCCAGATTAGAAAAAGAAGTTGCCAAGAAGAAAGAGTATAAGAAAGAAATTCAACGCCTAAAAGATTATATCCAGCACCTGACCAAGCCACTAAACGAAGGTGAACAAGTGGCGCCTTTACCTCCAAATGCCTCACAAGAACCAAGTGCGAACTTTGAAGAGGAGTTGACAACAGCGAGGGAGGCTAAAGACTGGATGGTTGGAAGGAAAGAAGAGGCGTTGGTATTTGCAGAAAAGTTGGCGCAAGTGAATGAACAGGCTTCCTTCATGCTTTCACGAGTTGCAGATCTTGCGGAGTCATGGAGTAGTCTTGAGGATATTCAGAGCAGGATCATCCCATGCATCCGGGAACTGAAGGGCATCTCAAAGCAAAGGTTGATTGAGGACAAGGTTATCGATGCTGGAGCAGCTTATGACTTCAACGGATGGTACTATGCTTTGATCTCAAGGAGAGGAGTTCTCGAAAAGGTGAAGCAGGATGGTGGTAGAGTTGAAGAACAAGTAAAAGAAATTCAAAGTAAAATTTATGAAATGGCTGCAGATATGCTCGACAAGGAGGTTGTCCGAAGGAAACACTTGCGGCCAAGGAGTTTGAAAGAGCGAGTACAAAAAGTTTTCTCCACCACCGGGCCAATCATGAAGGAAGGCTTCACCAAAGTATTCGACTTCATGGCTATCAGAAGTTCTTTCTTGCTGCAAGAACCAACGTGGGCGACTATTTTTGCAGAGTGTGCCGAGAACTTAGATTTGCTAGAGTACAACATCAGCGTGCTGCCCGACATTGCCATGGAGGAGGTCGACCTGATAGTGTCCAGGTTCGCCGAACGTGAGGCTGCACGAGTAGATAAGGATGCCACTCCAGTTGTCTAGTGTTCTCTTCAGTTAACTGATTGTGGTTTTGGAAACCCTAATTAGGGTTTAGTTCTGTTTAATCTTGGCCATTGATCTTGAATCAATCTCGGCCGTTCTTTGTAATTTGAAAAACTATATAAACCCCCCCTCACTCTCTCATTTCTCATTAGAGATTAGAAGATTAGAAGGTCTATAGAGATTAGAGATTAAGAGTTAGAGCAGATTTGAGATAGTTAGAAATAAAGAGAGTTTTTATGAGATTGTTGTGAAAATACTACTTTGATAATGAAGTTCAAATGCATGAGGTGCCTTGAATACTTGATTGTTGAATAGTTGCATGGTCGCATATCTTCTTTCTCTCTTAGTAGATTTGAATTAAAATGTATGTTAGAAGAATGATTGATTGATAACGGAGATTAGTGAAACCGAGCTCATACTTTCTTTGGGTGGATGATTTCACTCAATGTGCAAAGTTAGACTGAGCTTTACTGTGGATGCTTAACTTCTGTTTTAATAATTGTTGTTCGATTTGATGGCAATTATTTATCACGTGAAAATCACAAGCACATTCCTAGAAGATTGCACTTGCTCTGCATAGTTGTCGTTGAACGTGGCGAAACAGAGTATGGTTTATTTGGTTTCACTTAGTCTTCGTCTTCTCTTGATTTCTTAGGAGTAGCATAGAGTCTCTAAACCCTAAATCTTTTTCACTTTTTTTATAAATCAAAAAACCCAAAATGGTACTGCATTTATGTCTCCACTTCCTCGAATAACTTACAAAATCTTACTTGTGCCCACAGCAAATCACATCCATACTACAGAGCCTATCCGCGTTCATCTTAAACATTGGAATTACCCTATGACCTCACTTGTAATCTTAGCATAGGAAGTAGTTTTTCAAGAGAGAATAGAGCTGGCCCTGCGGACGCTTTGTTCTAAAATGTTTGTTGCGGTGTCATAAAACACGCGACCAACAGGGAGGTAAATGGATGAGCTAAAGGGAGGCGCGTAGAAAGATGCTTCTTTAGGGTTTTGGCGTGTAATCTTATGTTACACTTCATAGCTATATTTTAATTTAAAGCACCTACATACCCAAAATGATCCTGGAATAGTTAACAATCAATAATTATAATAAAATAACATAATTTGATATAAAGCATCCATGCGCAATCATCATGCAAAATTCATAAAACGCATCCATGACTATTTCTCAACTACAAGTTATAATTTCTAAAAATCCCAAATTAAATTGCCAAAGATTGCCAAAAAAAAGGTAGTATCAGGCATTTTCTTTTTATTTTAAATAGTGACACATGGATAAAATATTACTGTTTACCACAATGACGAACATTGCATGCTAGAACGGTGGCATTTTTTTGGGAGGAAGCATAACTAGCGGATACAGTAGATCAACATTCCTGTACCACCAATAAATTCCAACCACATGGACCACAAAAACCAATATGATGTTGATAAGAATTGAAATCTTTCGTTCACCCTATAACCCACAGTGAATAGCATTGTCAGTGTATAATTACATTAAGTTAGAGACAAAACAAAAAGAGAAAATACACTCTTTAGTATTAAGCAAAAAGCCTGTAACATTGGAGAACACACACAATAATAACTAGTATCAGTAAAGGGAAAATAGAGATATAACATCATGAAAAAAAGATACTTCATAGTTCATACTAAAGCTGATAAAAGATTGCTGCAAACAAAATTATCCATAATGATGATGATAATAGCTCTCATGCATGATGCATTCAAATTCTTTTATCAGAAATTAGAATAATGGTCATCAAAAAAGAGAATGGTGATAAGAGATGACTCTCAGATTGCAAAACAAACTAAAATCATTGATCAAAGATTAACAACATTTTAAAAAATTACTATATGATGAGTTTTATTTTTTTTAACTTCTATTCTATACTGTTGAATCTTGTACCAAGAAAAGATTAGATCTTAGTAGCAGCACCTTCCCCTTCAGGTAATGGCTTAGTAATTTTTATTTAAACTAAAACTACCTTGTTTCATTTTTACTAATTAGGATTTGGGTCTCTTGTAAAAGAGACCGATCTTAGTTCACCACATTAAAGCCACTAGACTCAGTTTAATGAAGCTTTTCTTTTTCATTAAGTAAAGCAGACAAACTTTTAACCTCAGGTGATTAATTGGTGATTAATTGGGCTCCCTAGCCACTGGGGTTTGAACATTTTGACTGCTGATAATCCAAATCTATTTACTCAATAGAACTTAACTATAGGAAAGAGCACAATACAAGCATTTGATGTTTTTTCCTAAGTTTGTGGGATTTTTCAATAGATGTAGTGTGAAGGAATGCTGCCTAGTTAATGTTAAAATTTGGGCCATAAATTATAATACTTGTCAACTAATTCCAGACAAAGAGGTCACCAGCTCATCTAATGGCTTTTGTCAAAAGGTGGTCCTTTCAATGTATTCACTCCTACAGTGATGGCATTCATTGACCCCTTAAAATACCTGCTTTGAACCAAGTAGTAATGCATACTGACATTCACGCAAAACAAATAATATTAAGAGAAAGTAGTCTATTTAATAAACATAGTTGGTGGATACCATACAGTGACTAACACATTAGAGTGTTTTGAAATGTTGATTCATTTCCAAAGAGAGGAACAAATGCATTAGGGCATGCCAACAACGATAATAAGGCACAAAACATCTTCAATAAAAGAATTTAAAATATATGAATAAACAACACTAGATAATGGGAAAAACTTGTCCCAAATAGAATGATCACACACTATCATCCCATGGAAGTGGGCGGGTAAGAGTTTGCAATTATTAAAAAACCTAGTTCTAATCACAAAGCTGATCTACAAAAATTGCAAGGAAAAAATGTCAATTGGAGTTCTCAAATTAGGATATGCAAACAAAAATACTTTATAAAACATGACCCAAAATTAAAAACCTAAAATAACACCCAAAATAATCCCTCTAGGGGAGAAGACCCAGTAGTTGAACACCCTAGCTTCGCGCTTCTCAAAATCCTATGTGGAAATTTCAAAACAATCCCAATTTTTTACAGCAGCTTACTTGGCAAGTCCCCTGCTTATAACTAAGGTTTCAGGGCCACATCATCAAATATGATGCCGCATCAACATTTTTTTTGTCAAGGTGTCCAAAAAGGCCCAAAAAAAAGTGAGACCTATATTTGTGCATCTACATCATGTTTTATTGGGTGCTAATGTGGCATCACATGATTTGTTGCTTTTTAGATCTAAGGAATACATTTCATTTATTTATGGGTAGTCATCATCAAATACTGGAAGGAGAAGAAAGATTATGGCCATTGGCTGAACATAAAAGAAAGCAGGTTAGAAGAGCTATAGGAATTCAGATGTATATGAAAGAGACAATGCAAGCTGTGGACTTAGAGAAGCAAAACCATAATATTACCAGAATGAAAGCATTTGCATGAATGGCTACACTAGAAGATAGAAAATGCATATCTTGTCATGTCCATTGTTGCAGTACAATGAAATCTTGAATTAGAGTTAGATCATGTAGAAGATACATGGGTGGAAGAGGTCAATATGGTACTTAAACTCCTACCTTTTTGGTCTACTTGCATCATGTTTTAGACAGTCTACAATGATGTTGAGTCTAGTAACTAGAAAGTAGAGAGGACAATTATCAAGTGAAATCTTGTGATGCCTTATATGACAATAGGGCTTTTACTCAAATGCAAAGGTTATGTCTTGTACAAAGTCAAATTCATGTACATACTCCATGGAAAATGATTGCAAACTGTAGTTGAGGTAATTGTGACTATTCTTACTACCCATGTAGCTTGTTTGGTTATTGAACCTTTTATTAATGAAAAGAGGTAGGAAGTACTATAAAGAAATCAATATGTAATAGAGGTTGCTACAAGATAATGAACGTCAAGCTAAGTGCAATCAACATCAATAGAGGACAACCAAGATAGGTTAGTGTTGGGGCCTTAAAAGACTATGTATGCAATAGATAGAGTTATGCATGATGGAGTGTTGTGCATGGAGTCTTCATTTCCTTTTGAAACCATTGTTACTATTTAGAAGGGAATGAAGATTGAAAGGGTTATATCTCTTCTCAATTTGTCACTAACCAAGGAAAGTTGACTGTGGAGTTTGAGAATGCCAGAGTTTTGGTCACAGACCAGGAAACTAGCAAAGACAAAGCACTTGACATAGTTGAAGAAGCCGGACATTTTGAGTCACACACAAACTAATTAATCCCATTCACTACTTGAAAAGGAACATAGTTTCTAAGCCTATCAAATGTATAAGTAATCCAAAAACATAATCACAAGAAGAAAGAATGATAGGTAGTGATGCCCATCAATGTGTACAACCACCAGTCAAGTATAGAAAGGAAGATGCGATGTATCCCAATTGCTCAATCCTTGTGAAGTGGTTAAACATGGAGGAATAGGATATTTTCCTTTGGAATACCATGGCTTTCTCCCTTGAGAGATTTGAAGATTTATATATGGTGAAAGAAGGCTATCTATGTAGAAAGAAGGCCCATTCCCTTGATTTTTCACCAAGTGTTCCCAACTTGTACAACATAAAAAAGTTTGCCAAGGTGGCAATATTGATGTGTTCTCACAAATGTGGAAGGCCAACAATACCATAGACATGTTGATTCCCCGTGAAGAGTTCATGCAAGTTTCTTTGATGAATAGTTATCATTTTACAAGCATTGAGTGTGTAATAATGTCTCCGCTGCAGTCCACCTCAAGTCTAATTCTTGTATTGATAATTGGCTAATGTAAGGAGATGAATATCAAGCCATAAAAATCATAGACCTTTAAAGACACATCAAAAGGATTTTTTCTAGAGCTGGAGCATGGATGCAATGGTAGTCAAAACTCATGAAAGGGAAATCAAAGTGTAAGAGCCAACTTTGGACTCTAAATGAGCTTAAAATAATGAATAAATTAGAGAAGCCTACTCTAATATTTGGCCTGCATTCATCTTGCTTCAACAAAGATCCATGAAATTCATGATAGCATAGTATAGAACATGTATATGTGAATACATTAAGAAGATGTATGTTGAGTTGAGTAAGCAAGCCAGGACAACTATTACACAATAGGATAGTGACAGAGGTTTATGGCAGAGGTTTAAAAGGACATACCTCACAAAAATAAAAAATGGGGTCAAAAATGTATATGATAATGGTGTAATGAGTGGCAAGGTTTCAACATGAAGTGGGTTAGCTTGTGATAGTCTAGAGGATGAATGGTAAAAAAATTATTATGCTAGTAACAAAAGAAAAATGAGACAATCATATTTGTGAAGATGCACAGGGTAAAATTTCCATGACAGTCTATAATAAAGGATAGTCATAATGAAATCCATTTATCATCCCATGACTATTGCATGCCACTCAGAAGGTAGTAAAAAGAATCGAATAGTGAAGAATGTACAACTACTAGTGAAACACAACAACAACATTCACCCATTGGTGAAAAATGAAGGGGAACTGGAGCACTCACACAACTCAAATAGTAATGCAATGGTGGGAAGTATAAAGGATAAAATTCTAGTCTTGTCTCTTAGATGGTAACAATTACAAACATGCTATTTGAAATTACATTTTATAATTTAGGAAGGGATCTTGGAGTTTATATGCTTTGTTAAATTTGATGAAGGAAAGCCTTGATGGTTTTTAAGTGGATGCATTTGGCAAGTATTATTGCAAATTTAGTAACCTTTTATATCATCCTCCCAATGTTTGATTTAGGATTTTTTAAAAGGTAAATGCACCCATATTAATAGGGTAAATCCTTTTGACCAAAGCTATGAACTGGGTACAAGAAACCACAATAAATGACCAAACCCACAAGCACATTGGCCCAACAAAGGCACAAGTCCTGCGAGCACTTTGGCCCAACGAGGGTTTGAACCCTGGTGGCCAACACTACAACCAAGCGACTTGACCACTAAAGCACACCCTTATCAGCTTGTTTGATTTGATTTAGGATTTGACTCCTAGATGTTGTAAGAGATAAGATGAGACAAAGAAGTTAGAAAACAATGTCAAGAAGTAACAAAGCCATTATCTAGAGCATGACAAAGAGACTGAGTTGTAGGCTCAAAAGGATCAATAAAATAGAAATCAAAGGATAGTTTCCTATGTATACAAACATATCAAGTGTGCACAGTCCTTTAAGGGAAGTTAGGATGATGAAGCATCATAGAGGCATGGCAATTTCCTTGAGATAAAATGAACAGTCATATCAATATACACAATTCTACATAATGGATAGTTACAAGACTATAATAGACAACAAAAGCATATTATCTATTGCTATGAATTCTTGGTGACAGTAGTAGAAGGTTCCATGAATAGTCCACCATAAAATCCATGAATAATATGATAGTCCTTTTAAGGGCTAACATTAGGAGTCAATGTGTAAAAATAATATGTTCTAGGTTTGAAGGATCTCAAGGCCACAGTCCAAAAACAAGGAAAAACCACAATTTAGCATGAAAGTTTCATGGTAGTGGGTAAAGGGACAATGCCAAAAATAATAAGTATAGTGGAAATTTTTGAAAAGTGATACACTTTTGAGGATAAAATAATGCACAACCAACTTATTCTTATGAAAATCCATGGCATTTGTGAAGGGAATGTGACAATTATTCCATAATAGGGACAACATTTGTTGTTCATGTCAATAACTCTATTTTTAACCTATGCATGCAAAGACCCTAGACAACTGTGGATGGAAATTCATGATAGTTGGATAATTAATGCAAGGTCGCCATGAATGAGAATGTGATAGTATGTAATGAGACAATAGATGAGGATAGTTTTAGACAAACATTTTAAGGACAGTTGCTTCAAGAGATCACAATGATGAGGGTACTATGATAAAACAGGACAACCACTACAATTAAAAGATGGTCCTCATGATTGGGAACCTTGAGACTATGAAGGGGCAGACCTATGATGTGGTCTTGCACAAATGAAGAGGGAAATACTCATGATAAGTGGTAAGTCATTTCACTAGGAATAGTCATAGATAGAGATGCACTAGTCATAGTAAGAAACTTAAAATGTTATAAGGATTAGGCATGGTCTTATGAGAAATAAGACACAATCCTTTCAAAGATAGTAGTTTATGATAGTGATATGAGTTTATGACTGTGATTTATGTTTGTGATTATGAAGTAATATGAAAACAAACCTAGAACACAAATCTTGTGCATTCCAATCTTTCATTGGACAATCCATGGAGCAATAACAGGGTAGTGATCTTCAAACAAAAAAGAATGATAATGTGATAAGTATTATATGGTGATAAGAGTGGAAGGAAAGGGGAAACCTAAAAATGATAGGGGTCCAGAGTGTCAAGGATAGAGATAGTCTATAATGAGGACAACCTATAGAGAGATCAACAACATGAGACAAGTGTTAATGTATTAGCCTTGAAAGAATATCATGTACCCTCCTAAGAGACTTGTGACTACTTCAACATTTTTCCACATGCCCTGTGAACTTAGAGAGGAAGTTTCTTGTAGTTGGGAGTTAAATGAACATTCATAACCTCTTCCCATACCCTTATGAGTAGTTGGAGGACATCTAGAGGCAGTTTGGTTAGCTATGCAATAAATTGAAAAATTATAGGGTAATTTTGACCAGTTTGGAGCATCTACAAGCATCTAGGAGCTATTCAAGGAGCATTGGTTGATTGGCAGGGTCAAAGCATGAATTTTTCTTCATTCAAACACCTTTTTGGAGTATGTTAAGGTGTTGGAATTAGGGAGGACTATTTTGGATGCCCAACGAGTTTGACCCAGCCAACTAAAGAAACATGTGTTCCTAATCTCTTGCAAGTTGTTGAGTAGTCTAAAAGCAAGCCTAAGGGTAGATTTTAGATAGTTCTTTTCTCTCTTAGCTTGTTATTGTAACTTGCTTTCAAATTCTTTCTAGTTGGAGCAGAAAATGTAACTCATTTTTAGACTTGTATATATTTGTATGTAACACCTTTTTCAATCAATAAATTTAAACATTTTGGCTTTCTTAAAAGTTTTTTTATTGTGTGTAATCAAATGATCAATGCAATTTCTTATGATGTATGTGATAATCCTTGATGTTGTTTCTCATTATCAACACCTTTAGGTAGAATATATATGCATTATTGCAGGTTGTAGATTGTGTAAATGATGTAAATAGTCCAAAGTTGTGAAGAGATAGTAGGTTTTCCTTCTAAGATTGTGATCATAACCTTCTTATGAAATATTGATGCATGGGTATATAAAACCTCTAATTTTTGCATAAACATGTCTTAGCATTGATCAATTTTGTGTGCAAAGGCGATTATGAAAATCTCAAATAATATTGGTGCATCATCTTATTAGAGTTTAGGTTTTCATTCTATGTTTTCCTTCTTTTTCTTCTCTACAAGAAACATTAGCATAAGTTAGATTAGGTGAATTCCTAAGGGAACCAACCCTCTCTAGAGTTTTATCTCCACCATATGAGCCCACACTCAGGGAGATCATCCCATGTTTCATGAGGTGGTTGAGTGATTTTATTAGCTCAGCAAGGGTGCACACTTTAGTGTTTCCATGTAGTATGACCTTTTTCCTTATCAAATTCTAATTTTTTGGAAGAAGTCAAGAAGAAAAAATTCTAGAAGGAAAATTGATTTTATTTTATGTTTCAATTCATCAAGGTCCCGATAACAATGATGTTCTTCATATCCATCCTTCATGAAATATGCACAAGTAGGCTTCTCCTTATTAAATGGTTCCCTCTTGGAAGAGGAATTTTTATTTTCTTATGTGAAATTATATATGGATTGTGTGTTCTTCTTATGCTTAATATTTTTATTCTCTTTGCCACTAGAATCCTTCTCATATTTTGCAGTCAAGGCTTGTGATTTTGAAGACTTCAAGGTGCCCATTTCAATAAGCTTGTCTTTCTCTTTAGTGAGTTGAATACATTTTTTTTGAAAGAAGGAATATCAAACTTACTCCCAAAGTCATTCTTTTTAGCATATAATTTAGACACAAGCATATAATTTAGACACAAGCATTGAATATTCATGTCCTAGCTTTGAAAGAACACTTGGTACCAATTGTGTATTTGAGCTTTCGATTTTACACTTCTTAAATTGTATTCTTAGTGACTTGAATTTGCCAATGAAGTCTTGTATATGTTGTAAAAATTACATGGATTGAGAATTATTAGTTCATTTTCCAACAAATGTCCTTGGATTTCATTTGTTTTCCCAAATAAATTTGACAATGTATTCCACATAGCCTAGAATTGTATCCAAGTTCTCAATGTGAAACAAATCGAGAGATACATACAAGCACAAATAGTAAATGACTTCTTCACAACTATTGAACCACTTATTCCTTTTAGCTTCATCATCTTTTGGTTCACCATCAATCCCATGAACTATCACGACGTACCAACTCTAATAATATATTTCCTTCATATTTCCATTTTAGAATAGTTGTAAAGTGTTAGAAGTGGAATCAAATATTGATCTATAATGAAACAAGATGGAAAGCACAAAAATCAAGAACACAACCACAACCAAAAGAATATTCTCCCTAAATTCACTCATCAAATATCCCCCCAAGCAATATATGAGCTTGAAACGCTATATAGTTCAAACACAAATGCCACTTGTCAAAAAGAGTAAAGTGGTCTTAATCTTGGCACATGCAAATTCTAAATTTGGCCACAAAAATAAAGTCTAATTCTTTTGACAAAATGAGATCAATCTAATTATATACAACTACAAAATATAGAAAAAATTATGTACTTTTAAATAATAGCACTGAAAAGTGTTACCATAGGAGCCCAAATGGCGCCGTAAAAGTTCTCAAAATGAGAATTGTATAGTAATACCTATGAGAATCTACATTTAAAAAAAATAGAGATTAAAATAACAAACTTTTATACTACTATGAAGAGCATGAAATTCTACCCCAAATATAT
>VDFB02192631.1:0-12419 GCA_007258455.2 Sequoia sempervirens | reverse complement strand
ATATATATATATATATATATATATATATGTATATGTGTGCATATGTTTATATATATTTTGCTTTATTAAAATTATAATTATAATGTATTTTATTTAAAAATGTAAAATCAAAAATATTTTATTTAATATTATTTATTTTAAATGGAATTATAATTATTTAGTTTATTGTTAATTTATCACATTCTTAAAATGTAATTTTTCTATTTTATTTAAAAGGTTTAAATTGAATAGTTGTTATTTAAGTGGACATTTAATATACTAGGTAAAAGAAATGTGTAGTTAATTAAGGGGAAGATATGTTATTAAATTTAAATAATGTAGGGTAAATATCAACTGACTAGGTTTTAAATAGAAGTTGATAATGATAGACTTAACTTCAATACAAAGTGTAAATCAAGAATGTTACTTCTATTGCATTATAGTAATTAGAAGCATCTAATATTTTCTACCCATTTAGATTGATTGCAAATCTAACACTAGGAATTAATGTTTAAAAGTTTGGTTGTATGGGTGTCATGTTTATTATACATGGAAGTGGTGTGTAATTTATTGGGTAGGCTTCTCATTATCAATAATTCTTGTTCAATTTCTTTACAAGTCCATTTTATGATAGAGTGAAGCGGATATTGAACTTTGCATAATTCAATGTTCAATTGTTAAAGATTTCATTGTTCTTACTACATTCAATTATTATTATAGAATTTCCAAATAAGTAATTTATCTTTAGTTGAATATTAAGTTGCATTTCATTAGTTGAACCTAGTGGTTAAGATGTATGATAAGAGAGTAGAATTAATGTCTTATTTTAAAGGAATTAATGCCTTATGTTAATTGTTTTTCCCTCGAAATAGAATTTAAGTTGTAGGGTAATTATAATTATTATTTTGTTGTCATTATTAATACATATATATAAATATTTTAATAAGTGATAAGTGAAGGTTTAATTTAAGTAAGATTTATCATTATGATTATTATAAACGTAGAGATTTTATTGTTTGAAAATTTATTATAAATACGCACGTCTGAATGTTGAATAATGTTACTATTGCAACCGTGTATTGAATTAGTGTAGTGGTGGGATTGTAGCCTATTTATGAAATTAGACAATTAGAAATATAAGTTCCCATTGTAATGAAAAGTAGATAAATAATGGTAATGTAATCAAGGGGGAAATTTGCTTAATTTTCTCAATATTAAATATGAGTAGCGTTGTATTCTTTTGTAAATTATTTAATAGATGAAGCACCAAATTTTGAGAACACTTGTGGTTGTTGTCATGATTGATTCCTATATTGGAGTAGGCTATTTTTATTTTATTTTTGCAAGGATATGCTTACCTAGTTCTTCAGTCTTCGGCTTCACCTAAGTGGGTGGCAGCCACCTTAGAAACTGTCTGGGGTGATGGACCCTAGAAAGGGTTGCACACCCACTCTCCTCTAGTATGTAATGTTGTATGGGTCACATAATGCTTACGTATAGAGGTTTGAGTTTAGCATGTATTTGTGATGTTGTGTTACTTTGTGTTTGGGTAGATTCCTCCTTGAATGTCTTATGAGTGAACCCTTGGTTGGTCAGTCAATGAGTTGGAGCAGCTCAAGTTGTCGAACTACGGTGCCTCTGCGAATTATATACGTAGGCGCTGGCCCAGTGATGAGTTCTGTAACGCCGCAAGTAACCCCAAAGGACACCAACACAATAATTACAGCACAATTTTTTTTTTTAAATAAACATAACATACATGTAATACACATTAAGTCATAACATGAATTTCAATTAAATAGATTCATTAACACATACATCCCTTGGGGTACACGAAGAGTCATTACGCCACTTAGATCCATACAACATCAATAAAGAATAAAATCCAAAGAGATAATCATTAACAATAACAAATATAACATATGCATGAAAAATTCATTGATAAGAAGCCATATGCACATAAATACAACATATGCATGATTACATAACACATTGAATAACAACTACCATGGCCAATATTACATTACAATATAATATCTAAGAAGTACAAGGTTACAACAGTGTTTCCAACATGAACGGAAACCATACAACAAGAATCATGATACAAATGAATAGATGAATACACAGTATCATAACTGGCTCCAAAATAGATACAACTCTGGAGTTGCTGCAACAGCACCAATCCGCACCTCTCGATCCTCGACTGGGGACCCAATGGGGTGCATAGCACGTTCCACCCGACCATGTGAGTCCGAAGACCCACCCCCCGTGCTAGGAGCTAACAAGAAAGAGACCTCAACCAAGAACATCCAACAGAGAACCACAAAACTCAACGTCATACCAAGGTATCACAACACTCAGGAATTAAAATGACACAATCAACCTCATCCAAGAGTCATAAATCTCATCACATAATTCAAGGCAATAGCCAGTAAACAAGGAACCAAAGGATGATCATGAAACACTTCCAAAAACATAATACAATTCCAATAACATCATATAACAGTGCCATAAGAGTACAAGGTCATAAGTCAAATATCAATGAGATCATTCAAGACTATAAAGTAAAACTAAAGATAAAATAGGGTAAAACCATAAAATCATTTCCCCAAACAACTATATTTCATCAATACAAGACAAAGAACCACTCCCAGAGGATTTCCAAAGAAACAACATAATAAGGAGTGTTAGAGGAGAGTGTCATCGCATGGCTTACATGGATTATCCAGACTACCACTAACGCAAGGCGCCGCCTCTGTCTACTGACGAATTATCCAGACAAAACCGAGCGCTAGGAGCCTCCATCTATGGTTATCCGTGACTACCTATTTCTGTACCATGGGTTGTTTCCATGCGGATCCTCATACCCTCAAGACAAGGCAAATCCAATAACCACGCCTTCAATCCCTTTAGTCTGTGGTGTTAATCTCAAAGCCATGATGAGGCATCAATTATCTTTAATGTGATTTCTACCCACCCCTAGTTAAATTATTATTTAAATTATCACTTATTAATTTCAATTTAACGAGGGCTATCCCATGCCTTTGTGCTACTTCTGTAATTCACCCAATTTAGAGCCAATCACCTCCCACCTAAGACACTCAAAACATAAAACCAAAATCCAAGGGTTGTACAACATAACAAGAACATTATATCACAACAGAGCAGCATGCAAGGCATTACCCATCTTGCCATAAATACATAATCAAAAATCTCCATGATTCTCGTACAACCCTTTCAAAAACATGAAACCAAAACATTTGCCACAACAAGGGCACATAAAAGGAGGAACATTAACCAATAGTAAAATAAACCTCTGGAAGATTCTCATAAAGTTACACTAGGGTTTCCCCATCAAAGAACTGACAGCAATAATTGCAAGACCTCAAAGAACTATTTCCAATGTAAATAAAATGAGCAAATACACCAAAATAAGATCCACAACACCATTCAACAACACCAACACTTCGATACGAACTAAATTGGGAATCCAAGGGAAACCTCTATTTTCTCCTCTCGGAATACCCATAACTCAAAGAACTTTTCAGTTTGACTCATCAAGTAGAACCATCAATCATGACAAAGTTAACATTAATCCAATTTTCCACTTAGGTAAAGAACAAAAGAACACATACTGGTTCCCAACGAATAGCAACATAAATAAAATGAGAGAAAAACTCCAACTCAAAAATCACCTCAGGAAAAGTCACATTGAAAGAATCCATAAAACCACACATTCTAATAATATATCCATTCATTCAATAAGAAGTAACTTGAAACATTTTAAAAAGAACATTAGTTTAAAGATCAATCATTTCCAACATTTAAGGATAGCACAATATTACGAAGTGAAAATAAAATCTAATGGTTTAAGCCATAAGACACTATTCATAAATATACTCTTCCAAACACCAATTCAGACAAATATATTCCAATTTACACATTATAACAACAATCTCCCTTCGAAGATCAACCCACTCAAACAAACAATTTGATCATGATATTAATCACAAGTATTTTATAGAACTATTCTTATAGAAAACCCACAACTCAACTATTAAAAGAATATGAGGGAAATTGACTTAGAAGAGATCATCTAATTTTATTCATTTACCTAAACCCCTTTGTTTAACTAAATTAATTAAAACATTTATCAAATCTACAATCATTCACTAGTCTTTATCGTAATACCCAACTATTTAAAGTTTTCAAATTTATTTACTTCCATTTATCTTATAAATCAATTCTCCCACCTAAACAGGAATAATCCTTATCACCAATATTATCTACAGACATCAACAACGTACAAAACTCTACTTTTCATTATTTCTAAGTTAACTATCCCACTTGAAACTAATCAAATTGAGAATAAACTAATCTATCAATGTTACCCGAATTATTAACATAAGGAAACTCTCTAATCACTTTACTAACCTACTCAATAACATAATACCTAACTTTACTGCCTAATAATTCTAATTTTCTAACTCCTATAAATAAATCATTTTCTGAACAAACACATTAATTACAAAGTCTTAAAGAATAATCCCATATCTTATAAACACCCTACTAAAGAATCATTACTAAAGAATCTCTATAAAACATAATTTCCAATTAACCAAAATTAATAAGTCCATTGATTAACATGTGTGTATAATTCATCTTAAATTAAATTTCTTATTAAAATAAACCTTATATGATGAGTTAAACAAGAAGGAATACATTTAAGGGAAAATTATCCTATAGTATGATTCCTAGGATGTTCGTAACTAGAATTTCAAGAATGCTTAGGGTCAAAAGATAACCTAAGTCTCCCATATCCTCATATGTTTAATATTACTATTTGTTCAATATTGAATTGAATCCCTCACTTGCAATTTATGCAACTAACACTTATTTTCCTTTTTAGTCATAAACATAATACACATATAATTTTAATACTTTCCACACCATTGTTTCCATATTCCCTTAAACAATCTAAATCAATGCAATTGATCTTCCCTTTTATTTATTCATTATTTCCTAACTCACTAACTATATTTCTAATAAATACTAAGCATAGGTCTTCTTCCTTGAAAACATAACATTTGTATAAGACAAAATGCTATCAGAGCCAAAATAACAATTTCAACGTGTTAATTTTTCAGGTACAGGAATTGCAGTTGGCATCGTTCATAGCTGTATCCTCAACAACTTTAATAAAGAGGTGTATTTTCATTATCTTCTTTTTAAAGCGTTTTGTAATCACAGTTTAAGTTTATGACAGATAATTAGGTAAGCTTCCATTCAAAAGTTTTTCAGCTAAGATCTTCAGATCGGGATTGATTTGTTTGATTTTTTTGTTTGTTTTAATATTAGTTCAATGTTTTTATCTGATCAAACACTTAAGTATAAAATTTACCACCATACAATCTTAGATTTATTAAAATCCACTATTTATTTATATATATATTTTAACTTCTGGAGGAGGGACTATTAATAGAAGATAAATCCTTTCAAAGAAACCCTAATATTACCATATCTTATAGATTTAATTCAACAAAAAAATTTCTAAAGCTATGGGCATATTTGGCAGGTGTAAACCAAGTTCGCAACCTTCACCAGCTGCGCCTCACTGCTTGAGCAATGATGTAAACTTTGGAACATGGTATGCACCTCCCTAAAAGATAAAAGATGGAGGAATTTTGTAAGATATGAAGTTGCAAAAGTACAAGAAGACATGGATACAAAACGTGAAAGAATGGACAAGACATACAAAGGCAAACATGTGGGATTAGAAGCACGAACAAGGTTCAGTCCATAGATCATCTATAATTCAATACGATATGGATGCAAGGATCCGATAAGTAAATGGTCAAAAGAACAGATCCGATAATCTTAAGGTATCTTGCGGTTTGTTTTCTATGTAAAAAGGAATTTTAGGATCTAAAGTCAGAATGCCCTTGAGCCTTTTGTTTCCCGAAATAGTGTTGAACTCATGGGACACAACAAAGAGTAGATAAATTTAAATTACCAGACTAGGTGAAGAAACTCATCTAAACACTGTATCCAATAACATCAATTTCTCTCAGCTTCGACTGAACGGAGGTAACTGGCCAGGGCTTGAAACATTACGCAGACCAAGAGAATTAAATAATCTGCTCATTGGTCCTCAATTTCTTCACTTGAACAATCTGCTCATGGACGGCATCAGAGAAGACACATGGACCAAGCTTTCCTCCAAGTTGGAGATGGTTACGGTTGCAAAATGTGAGCAGCCATTTATTTTAGAAAGTGAATTTTGGAATTTGGAAATATCGCCATCCACTTGCATTATTATCGGATTTCACATGTTATTCACTAAACGGAAGGGAAGGAGAAAGGTGAGGTGCAAATACGTGACTTACGAGAAAGAGAATTAATGTACAACTGTTTTTTTTAACTCTAATTCTGTTTGCTGGCGAGTTTTCCAGAGGCAAGCTCAAGATTGAAGTTGGCCAAAACAGAAATATATATATGTATATTTTTTTAATGACTCACCTTCAGGTTTCATACTACATCAATATCCAAAGAAGGCAGTTCCATTAAGTGGAAACTCCAGAATTCAAAAGCTATTCAAACGAGGAAATAAATATCCCAGAAGAGTACCAATATGAAATGGACCATAGCACAACCAAAATTACTGATCACAAAGATAGTTGGGTAAATTTAATTCCATACATCAAAATTTAGGTTTAACGCAAATCTATTAACCATAAATTTATAAAAGAAATGACAAAGCAATCAGATATTAACCATGAATTTATAAAAGAAATGACAAAGCAATCAGAAAATTCTTTTTCTTTCACCATGCCAAAACTTTTTGCTACCATATGGCAATTATTTTTCAATGCATAACCAGACACAACAACCATTGAAAACTTTTGTTTTTAAGGCATAACATATAATCATAGAAAATATCACACTTATCTTATGGTGTCGCTGGTGGGGATGACTATGATAGAAGCGATGCTCCAACACAGGTGACCCGAGCCCTCACTGTGCAAGAAGGAATCGCAGATAACCGCCTTATCAAACGATAATCAAACTTTCCAGAGATATCCTAATGTCCATCCCCCTTTTCACCATCTTCGCCAAGATCTAAATATACTACCGAAGGTGCCCCTTCAAATCCTAACTGAATGACTTTTCACATTCTCATAACCGAATCTTCAAATTGGAATTCATATTTCTTCGCGTGTTTATTATTTATTTCACACAGAGGTAATAATAAATTCTCATTTTATTTTATTTCATTTATTTATTTACTTGATTATGATATTCGAGTTTGGTTTATTTAATTCATTTTAACCATTAATAATATTTTATTAAAATTTATTTTGTCACATCCTTTACCATATTAACATTATTATCTTATCCATTATACTTAGATATCAAACTTTTACTAGCCTTTCTCACTTTTACCCTCATTCAAACTTAAGTAAAATTTTAATATTTAACCGTCTCTAATATTTTCTCACCTTTAAATTTATTAATTGAATTTAATCTTTAAATGATAGTTACCTTTCCTCATCCAATCTGACTACTTTAAATAACAACTCCCAAAGATAATTAAATTATTTATTTAATTCCAGATAAGGCAAGTAACCCTAAAATTAAATTAACTTTATTAACCAAATCTCAGCATATTATTAATGTTATTTCATAACTTTAAAATTAAATAAAATCACCACATCGACATGATATTACCAACAACTTACTTGACATCAAAGATGACCAAAACGGGGTGGGCGTAATCTGGCATCCCCGAGGCATTAGGTCGGGCCCCTAGGACTGTTCTCCTGAGTCTTGTTTGAGATTTGTCATTTATTTTTGATAACGTAAAAACTACCATTGATTTATATAGTTTCTCTTAGTGATCATGTGCTAACTATCTGTGATCTAATGTGTGTGCCAAGTCATGTAGACCTTGCAGGTATAGGCATTGGGAGCAAGGACTTGTTGATAAAATAGAATGTAAGAGGTATGTTAAGCTGACTTAAGTAAGTAAACTTTATTGCCAAGTTAGTAAATCACTTCTATCTTTTCTTGTAGCTGTGTGATCATTGAGTATAGCTATAAGTAGTGAATAGTGTTGTTGTTAACTTTGTTTTGTTGTTAGTTGTTGGTGAAGTAACCTCGCGTGCCCCAGAGAACTAAGTGTACTAGTGTAATGTAATGTGTTATGTGTTTATGGTTAATGTTCTTGTAGGTTCAATTGTAATGTTTTAAAAAAAAAAAATTGTTTGCTTTGTCTGTGTTCTTTGGGTTTGCATGGCTGTGTTACACAATTTTGTTGGGAGGATGTAATACCTCCGTAGGTTGCTTCGATTTGGGTGTGAGTATTGGTGTGTGTTTCATTGATTACTATGTTATTTGATTTTGTGAAAAATATAATATGTTAGTAATCATGTTTAAATAATTAATTAAATCATGAGTGATTTGCAAAGTTATTTAAAATATGATAAGAAATTAAAAAATCTAATCAATTAAGCAAATCAAAATGATTTAGAACAAATGATCAAATCAAACCAATTTAAAAGTAAAAGTGATATTATTAGATAAATCTTGATTTAAATTGTTATGAACATATAATCTTGAAAAAGATAATTATTATAATAAGAAATTTAATGGATACCTCTATTTAGAATCTCTTGCAAACAAGGATTTTAATTATTTTAATGTGGAAGTAATTATTTAATAAAGTTTTGTGGGAATGATGAATATATATATATATATATATATATTTATATAAATAAAAGTTCATTTTTGTGGAGTTAAATTTATTGAGTTTTAATCTGCATGATAAAAGAAAATGAAATAGAAATACATGAAAAGGCAACAAAAAGAATTAAGGATTAAATATTATTTTGATTTATTTCTTGAAATGTGACTATTGGTATTCTCTGGAAGAGGAAACAGAAGAGGCTTCTTGTGTGAGATTTTATTTATTTTGGATTGGGAAGGGGGTGGTATTCTCTTTTCCAACAGATTTTTGGTGAATTTGGCAGTCATCTTTCTGTTATTGTATTACATTCTTTTATTCTTTGAGAATTCATTTGAGGATTAAGATTTATGTTTGAGGGAGGATCTTGGAGTTGCTGCTGGAAGGATCGGGTCAGCAAGAAGGATAAAGCTTCTACAGTTATCTACAGGAGCAGGACGCCGAGTTCTCCTTCTTCTTTTAAATTATCTTCTTTCTATAGCATCAAATGAAGTAAGAATTCTTTGTTTTGGATTTGAAATTTAATGCATGTAGAAAACTCTCGAATCCTTATAAATGTTTTGGGCTGTGTTTCAATCAAGAAAATTTTACCAAGGTTCGGGATTTTAGTTGATTAAATGAAATTATTTGTTGGGTTTTGGGCTGTTGTTTGTTATAATGAAACTAAGATTTGAAATTCTGGAAATAACTAGCAATACTATAGTTTTGGCTGGTAAATATAATTAATAAATTTAAAATAATCTTTTTACTGGGAAAACTGGGTTGTGTATATTCTTGTTTACATTTAAGTATACACAGAAAAATTGTGTAGTGTATATCTATCTCTATTTTTGAAATGCAATATATATATAAATATATATATATGTATATGTATATATATATATATACATATCTATTATATTTGATATATACATATATATATATATACCCATATATATATATATATGTGTGTGTGTATATATACGTTGATAAATATTGATTGTAAATTTATTTATTTTTGAAAATTCGCAGTATTTCCCATCAAAATTTTGCATTTGGTTGTTATTATTAAACCACCGACTGAGTGATGGTTCAACCTCGGCCGTACCCACCACCCAACCGGGGGTTGGTACCCATGTGGCAGTCTGTGGACTATCCGCAACAGTCCTACGGACTGCTGTGAACAGTCCGTAGACTGTCCGCAGCCGGGCGTTTATCCCCGTGGCTGCGTATGGGTTAAAATACCCATTCGAAATTGTATTTGTTTTTACTTTGTAAAATGTGAGTTTCTAATTATATTTAATGTGCGAAATTGCTTTTATAAATATTTATATATATATATATATATGTATATATATATATGTATATATATATATATGTATATATATATATATATATTTATATTTGTATATAGATAGTTATTAACTTTCTTACTCAGATTCCACTGATTATTTAATTTTGTCAAAACAAAACATTCTATTTCTTATTCTGATTAAAATAAAATAGAATCTATTTAAAAAGGAAATATTAATAATATAGAAAGAAATCTATTAGTTGTTATTGATTTATTAAATTACCAACTATAAGAGGATAAGTTAGTTAAAAAAAATCAATTTACGAATATATGATAGCATTGATTTATTTAATTCTTGTTTTGAGTGAATACTTTGGAATAGAAAAGAATTCCTTTTAATTTGTTAATTTGTGGAATTTGATAGGATAATATAATAGAAGGGCAATTTGTGAATATATATTTATATCAGCATTGATTGTTTAATTCTTATTTTTAAATGTGTATATGGTGGAAATAGAATTTAATATAGAATTGAATAAGTCATCTTTTATTCTTATTTTGTGAAGTTATAGTCTGGTAGACTTGTTGATTCCTAGAAAAGATCTATTCTCTTTCTACTTTTCCTCCTCGAAAAAGAATTAAAATATATAAAGATGTAGTGGTTTTAAAGGGTATTTTTGTGTGTAAATTTATTTAGATAGATTTAAGATTTTAAGGTGGTAAGTTCTAATATGTAGTTTAAATATCTAGAGTATTGTTATTATTGTCTTTTTAAAATATAAACAATTGTTCTTAAGTGGTTTTCACAATTAATCTAAATATTGGAAGTGAGTGTTAAATTAGTATGATGAAAGAAAAATGGAAATAATGTTTTGGACATAAGTAGTTATGAAATAATAATAAGTTAACTATCCAGCTATTAAGTAATTTTCAATTATGTTGATAGATGAAAAGAGAAATTTAAATGTATGGACATGACTAGAGATTGATTAGGATATTCTCAAATTGAATAGTTTATTTGTGAAATGGGATTGCAATCTTTTAAAAATTGACTTCCTTTATATTTATTTAATGGTTGATTTGTAAGTGTTCTTTATGAATAAGTCTTTTAGAATACTTGTGATGGTTATCATGAATTGTTTTAGTTAATTGAGTACTTTCGATGGGTAAGTTGTAAAGTCATTTAGTTTTGGTGGTTAATTGATTGGCTATTAAATATTGTTCTTGTTTGAATTTTTGGTTGTTGGTTATTATGCAAATGTTTGATGGAGTTGTGAGTGATTGAGTATTTAAGGTGTTCTTTAATTTGGTCCCTTGGATGCCTGGTTGCATGCTTTTATCTCTTTTATTGAAGGATTGTTTTTGGGCATTTCCGTATTGGTATGAATGCCATTGGAGATTAATTTTGATTCAAGGAATCCTTTGTCATTTAAATTTTGTTGCAATGTAATTGGGAACTCGTGTTTTGGTTTATGAGTTGTGGATGGTTGATCTTCTTGAATTTCTGATTTATTTTTGTATCAAAGTTGATCATGTAGTCTGGATGGAGTTGTTGATCTTATTTCAATGTTTTCACTCATTATATTTGAATTGAAAATAGTTTTTTGTGGCCTTGCAATTATTGTTGTCATTGCTATATTGTTGATTTTATGAAGGTGATTTGCGTACCACTATAAGGGGGTTCTTGTGAGGAGAAAATTGAGGTCTCCCGTGGAATACCTAGTTGGTGGCTTTTGGTTTTATTAAGTGATTTTGTTAAAGATTGATTTTCTTTTGCTTTTCCCTATTTGAGGTGACACCATTGTTGTTTTGTGGATGGGTCTTGATGAATCTTCTCTTTTTATGGCTTTTCTGATTTACTCTCTTATTTGAGGAAATTTTATCCTTGTGTTGGAATTATTGGAGAAATACTCATGTTGCTTCACTTTACCCTTAGCTTGTGGGTTTTCATTCTTTTGGCTTCCAGAGGCTTGAGATGTTTGATAATTGATGTTATTGGCCCTTGATGTGGCGAGTGTTTTGGTTTCATGATTTTGAAAAGGGTTGTACGAGAATTGTTGAGACTTTGATTATGTATTTATAGCGAGATGGGTAATGCCTCGCATGCTTCTCGATTGTGATCTAATGTTCTTATTTTGATGGTACAACCCTTGGTTTTTATGTTGTGGGGTCTCTAGGGAGAGTGGCTCCTCATGGGGGCCGGCGCCCCATTTAAGGGGAAGAGCTCAGGATAACCCACGAGTGAGTTAGTAATTAAGTGAAAACCTAATAATTAACTTAGGAGGGTTGGGTAGTAATATCATTATAAGATTAATAAAATGGATGCCTCGTCTTCATTAGTGCTTCTGCAGACTAATGGAAGGCTGAGAAGGTCGTGGTTGGCAAGGTCGTGACCTCGTCTTCACGAGAGGTCTATGGCTCCGC
>VDFB02192630.1:0-21746 GCA_007258455.2 Sequoia sempervirens | reverse complement strand
CAAGGGATGAAGAGAAATAAGGGAAGTTTGATGCAAGAGCTAATGAAGGAATATTTATTGGCTATTCTTCAAGGATCAAAGCATTCAAGTATTACAATAATAGGCTACACAAAGTAATTGAAAAAAGAAATTTTCATGCTGATGATAACATCCATCATAAAGAAGTAGATCAAGAAATTGTTCATGAAGAGGAAGAGAGCTACAAAGAAGAGGAAGAAAAGGAAGCTAAGAAGAAGACTACTACACCAATTAAGGAACCTAAGACAAATTTGAAGTTTGTTCAAAGAAATAATCTAGAAGAACTTGTCATTGGTGACATGGTTACAAAGATCCAGACAAGAAGAGTAGAAACCCCACCAAAACACAAGGCTTTACTTTCTATGATTAAATCAAAATATTTCAAGGAAGCTAGCCAAGACACACACTAGGTAAGAGCCATGGAAGAAAAATAAACCAAATAGAGAAAATGAAACTTGGGAACATGTCCCAAGATCCAAGGACAAAAATGTGATCAATACCAAATGGGTACTCAAAAATAGATTGAATGAAGATGGTCAAGTGGTGGAAAAAAAAGAAAGATTTTTATGCAAACGATATGCACAAGTGGAAGGAGTTGATTTTGAAGAAAATTTTTCCCTAGTTGTATGACTAGAGGATATAAGCATGTTCCTAGCATATACTTAGTAAAAAAATTCAAAGTGTACCAAATGGATGTTAATTTGGCATTTTTGAATGGACATCTAGAAGAAGAATTTTATATTGAGCAACTAGAAGGATTCAATCCATCAGAAAACAAAGATTATGTATGCAAACTCAAGAAGGCCCTTTATGGATTAAAAAAAGATTCTAGAGCTTGGTACTCTAGATTAGACAAATACTTGCAAGAGCAAGGATTCAAGAGAGGTATAGTGGACAACAATATATACTTAAATATTGAAGATGAACACCAATTAATTGTTGTGGTATATAGAGATGATATCATCTTTGGAGAAAGCAAAAAGGATCTATGTGTCAAGACTTTGCTAAAAAATGCAACAAGAAGTTGAGTACATTCTTGTTGGGTGAACTATCCTTTTTCTTAGGGTTACAAGTCTCTCAACTTAAAGGTGGAAGCTTTATTTCACAAACTAAGTATGCCAAAGAAATGTTAAAAAGGTTTAGAATGGAAGATTTCAATCTCATGCATACACCAATGGTCACATGGTGCAAATTTATAAGGGTGATGAATCTCCTGAAACGATTTCAAGCAACTCCCAAGGAAACACATGTACAAGAAGTAAAAAGAATCTTTATATACTTGAAAGGGACTTTGGATTTTGGATTATAGTACACACACTAGTAGAAAAACAACAATAAATGACTACAAAAACTACCAAAAATTACCTATAAATGACTAAACTTGGTCACATGACTAGTGGTAGTTTATTTGCGGTCATTTATAATGTGACCAAATTTCTTAAAAAGTAGTTTTGGTCATTTATTGGTTGTTTTGATTGATCAATTTGGTCATTTATTTAGTTATTGATTTAGTCATTGATTTGGTCATTGATTTAGTCATTAATCTAGCCATTGATTATTGTTAACTGGTCATTTATTTAGTCATGGTAGTTATTTATTTAGTCATGGTAGTCATTTATTTAGTCATTATTTTGCTATCATATATTTAGTCATATTAGGGAACAATGGAGTCAAACCACCATCCTCTTGCTTGTATAGTAGGTGCTCTTCCGTTGAGCTAGCACCCTTTAAAGAGTAATGTTGTGTGAAACTTGTAACCATATAAGGGAATGAATGTTTAAAAAGACACAAATTGCAAAGATACCAAAGAATGCCAAATAATGATACTCATTAAGAGTAGTGAGATCAGACCCTAGAAGAATAAAGATTAAAGAACATAAGAGTAAAAGGTACTATTATCACAAAGACAGAGGACAAGACACATGAAGTAGTAAATTCATTATAAAGAGATGCAAATAAATGAGCATAAACATGAATATCAAAATTGCAAACAAGTGTTGTTACAAGCTCTAGAAAAATAATTATTTCTAATACATGATCATGATAGTAAAAATAATGGTCACAGAAGGATGCAACAATAGTAATGGACATATATTTTATTTGTTAGAGTGATGCACCAAGGTGTAAGAATAGTTCTTTCAATAATATTAGAGTAGTATAAGAAATGAAATAAGGACAGTGGAAAAAGATATAATGAAATAAGTGAATTCAACAATGTTAGAGGTCAATGTTATTACAGTGTCAAGGTTAGTGCTATGTGGATCAACTGATAGTGTCAAGACAGTAAAAAAGATTGACTGAAGGAGCCTTGGGCATCCTAGGTTCGATAGTTAAAATACACAAGGGTGAAGATCAAACATTCTTAAGGACAATATGGATGTTTCAAAACAATGATAGTCACAAAAAAAGGTAAAGAACAGTGCTAGGAATGTTTTAAATGCAATGATATCTTGTCAAAAATAGTGGTCATCTATCAGGATAGCAAGGAGTAGAAGTTACTTGTTATTATGAACAGTGGTAGACATGTTATAAGAACAAACTCACACTATTTTTGAGAGTATCTTCTATGATTGTCTATAAGACAACAAATACATTAAGACACTATCATATCAGACTTACATAGTCAATGGTTATGATGATAGTAAGAAGCAAGAAACAAAACAATGTAATAAGGATGAACAAAATAGTGTCTTATAAATAAAGGACCAAAGATCTTTCAACATAAATATAATACGAAAGAGACAACATCTGATGAATGCAAATACATTGCTATTGCAAGGTATTAGTAGGTATGAAGAATAGTGAAGGAACAAGGCATACTATGAATATTGAAGATCAGTGCATGATAATAAGTCATGGAGAGTGTTGGCATGAAAGAAGACAAAGAAAATTGTTATTGTATGACAAATCCAAATACAAGTCTCATAACAGAGAAAAAGTGGCAGTGACTATTCAAGGCCTAAACACACCGCCATACTGAATAGACATCAAAACAATGGAAAAGTATACAAAGAGTGCAACCAAGAGGACATTTTTGTTACAAGGAGTGTTTCATAACAGTGGGAATGAAGATCAATATCTAAGATAATAAAATTCCTAAGACCCTAGGATCCAATCCCAAGGCATCATCTTTGCATAAAGATCAGATGATTGCAGTCCTATATAGAAGCAGAGAGATATACTCTCAATGAACATAAGCCCCAACCAAGGAAGCAAGGTTTGAGAAACATTAAGACAAAGATATGCATGATGAAATAGACATCCAATAACTATCAAGACACTTTGAAGAGCACATACATTTTTATAAGACAAGGATATAGGCATGCTATGAGAGAAGGTCAAGACACCATTATATGACAGCGATGTAAATATCTATCATGAAGGATGCACCCACTATTAGGGTAGAATTCTATGTTTTTTTTACTAGTCCAAGAAAAAGCATTACTGGTTCAAGACCATAGCGAACAATGATCTACAAAAAATAGATGATTAAAGCAATAACAGTGAACTGATCAAGAGTGATACAATGAGATTCAAGACAACAAATATACAATGATATGTAATGTGCAAACAATAGACAAATATCATAACAATGATTTTTTGTGTGGTAATAGAGGTCACTACTATGATAAACATGAAGCACTGCTAATGCAATGATAGTGATGTAACATATCAAGACAAAAGTGACTGAAATCAACAATGCAAATTTTTGAACAATGACCGTTATAAGAGTGAAAAATAACACAAATCATTATTATGATGCCATAAAGTACAAAGGACAACAATTCATAAAGTCTTGAAGGCATTGCACAATGGTTTCCAAAGACAACAGTTCATAATCTAACAATACATAAGATGCAACAAAAAATTGCATAAAAATTTTCCCATATACCATAAAAAGAGAAACAAGCCACCATATACCTCAACAACATCTGGCCTACAACATAGTTGCTTAATTTCAGCAATTTTCATTCTTCGCTGAAGCTATGTCAAGATAAACAAGAAATTAGTATTTACTGAAAAACAAATTAAAATTTTAAAAAATATAATACTTAATGAGACATATAAAAACCAAATTCAAGAGAACATAACACAAATTTAGCACTAAAATATCACAGTAATTCTGAGTGAATGGGATGTTGTGCCCATTTAACCTATATCATGAAACAACATGTCTCTCCATTTGTCTTCAAATATAACAGTCGATGTAAGGAAATCATGTAAACTACAAAATGTCAAGTAAAGATCAACTAAGTCTTGGGACCTTTTACATTTTTCCATAATTGAATACCTCTAAATCATTCACTATTCCTTTAGGTGGCCTTGTAAACTATGGTGACCTCTATAGAATCAACTCCCTTCTTGCTTAAATGAAAAAAAAAGGAAATACATCCAAATTTTATCACTTATAACATCCTTGCTTTTGGTGACAAGTGCACAATGTCTTAAACTTATAAAATCTATTTGGATTTTGTTGTTTCCATTTTTATTATGCATTAAATTTATGATTCAAGTTTCACATTATATAATTGAGTTCATTTACTATTTTTAGTTTTTCTCCCAAAAATGTTGTTCACAAAGATTTGACCCCATCTTGTCACGAGGAAAACAACAAGATCTCCATTAAGGTTGACTCACTTGAGGGTTGGAAGTCAATCTTACCTTTGAGGATCTCTTTTTCCTAATGAAATAATAAAGATAGGTACATCATCCCACATTTATCCTAACACACATTTTTCTTTGTTTCTATAGACACTAAAAATTGACCACTTTCATTTGGTCAATTTACCCCCAATTCAACCAATTTCATATCCTCTATATTAATTAAAAAATATCCTATTATTTAATTGATATTCATTACCTATTATCCCTTCATCTTAATCTATTTCTTTTATCATCTTTAAATCCTAGCCTAAAGTAAATGATTACCTTTAATTATATACTCTCATTGTTTATCCATTTCCTCCAAAAATTAAATAAATAATCTATTTATTTAATTCCCCTTATGTCACATCCTCCATAACTTTCCTCTAATCCTAATTAATTTGCATAATCTTGGATTAAGGATGTGCACATTCCTAATCCTTGATTAGGGAGGTGTTACATCCTCCATAAAATGCAAGTTGTCCCTAATCTATCTCTATTAGCCTAATTCCCCCACTAATATCTCACTTGTACATCTTAATCCTTGATTAATTAGCCTAGTCTAACCCATGGTCAAGCACCTAATAAATACTACCCATACCCTAATGAAATTTTTAATTGCATTTTATTCCTCCAACACCCTTGATGGAATTTTTAATTCCATTTTACAATCCCAATGTCCTTTCCAATGGAATTTGGAATTCCATTTATGTATCCAATGTCTTTAGAGGAATTTTTAATTCCTC
Source organism: Sequoia sempervirens (assembly GCA_007258455.2). Taxonomy (NCBI): domain Eukaryota; kingdom Viridiplantae; phylum Streptophyta; class Pinopsida; order Cupressales; family Cupressaceae; genus Sequoia; species Sequoia sempervirens. The sequence goes on along the minus strand of VDFB02192630.1, from coordinate 16,338 downwards.
TGTACATCTCCCAAGGGATTTTAAATTCCTTTAATCTTTCTCCAAGGAATATTAAATTCCTTTTATCCTTCACATGCACATTAAAAGGATTTTTTAATTCCTTTCGTCAACCCTCTTGTCTTGAATGCATCCACATGATGACAAGTGTCACCATCTTGTAGGTCGAGATGCCTCTAGTCATCTCAACCCTTGATCTTTTGTCCTCTTTCAATCTCCACCATCCATTCCCTTCCCCCCTTTGCTAATGACTAACACTTATTCATTTTTTCATTCTAATGGATTTAAAAATACAACCATTCTAGCACATTCAATCATCTCATTTTTCATCATCTGTATCTCTCAAGCATACATACAGCCTCCATAGCCAAATCCTTGTATCCTTTCTATTTGGTGATCCAAATTAAGTAAAAATAAGTCATTATGTTGTCGAAATTGGACTGTGAGCAAACAAATCAAGCAAATCAAGGGTGAAAAAAGTTATCAAACTTGATAAGGTATACTTTATTGTTATTTTTCATTTTCTTGTTAAGTTTCATCACTTAGCCAATCTTGAGGTTTCCTTTGTATTTTCCTTTATTTTCTTTTCTTTTTTGTTTTGCATTTTAGAATAGGATTTCACACCTACACATAGTTTCATTTTGGTGAACCTATTTTTCATCATTTCATTTTGGTGAATCGGCATTATACATCTAAAATTTTCAAATTGGAGTCCATTCAAACCCTAAATCTAGGAGTTTCATTAGTTTCTATTGAATTGAATTAGTTTGCATTTCATCTAGGGTTGTCAAAATTGCATTAGTTTTGCATCTCATATAGGGTTATAAATTTTCATTTTGCATTGTTTATTTGAAAATCCAAGGAATTGCATGCATATTATTGTACAAACCCAAACCTTGGTACCTGCAAAGACAAAGAGAATAAACACCTCAAGTTAGATGTGCAAAAATACAAAAAGAGTTGTAAGAATCCATTTACAAATTCAAAATAGAGGAAGAAAACAGTAGAAAGAGCACAATGAAATGATAAACTAGGTTGAATCCTAATTTAAATATGCAAACTCATGATCCCATGGGGGAATTGGTGCCAATTTGTTGTGAAAATTGGCCCTTTCCCAATTCCTAAGATGCAAGCTTAGAATGTTGAAGAGATTGATCCACTTTGTTGATGAAGAATGAAGACTCCAAGCCAAAAATCTGCAAAACCTAGTTATGACTCAATGAAAATGAGTAGATTCAAGAGATATTTGAGCATTGGATGATGAAATGAGGATGAGCATTTATTTATGGAATTCAAGATGGATGAATGTCAAATTCCCAGGCAATGTGGGACTAACATTCATCCAATGATATGATGCCTTGTCAAGCTATGATGGATGATGGATGTGCAAGATTTGGGGCTTAATGCCAATAAATGCATAATATTTGAATTTCAAATTTGTTGAAATGACATGCAAGAGAAGGAAAATGCAATAAAGTACCACTTGGTAAGACAAAGGACATGTAAGATGAAGTTATTTCCCTATTGGATGTACATGTTGACTTAGAATTTTTAAATTCAAATTGAGAGAATATTCTAAAAGATGCCATGTGAGGGAAAATAGGGATTTAAATTATGAATTAAATCTACTTTCATGTGCAACTTACATTATCTAGAGGATGTGACATGAGGATGAGATTAAATTAATCAAGGGTTAATTAATTTAATGAGAGAGGTTAGATGATGTGACCTATTTGACTCAAATTTATGGATTTATTTAAATCAAATAAGAGAAGAATATGCTAAGAGATTAATTAAATAGGGATTTTGATTTATTTAATTAAAAGAGATGGTGTTAGATTAAATCAAATAAGGTTTTAATTTATTTAATTTAATGGATAGACTTTAGAGATTTAATCAAATAAATTGATTATTTAATTAAATAGGGATAATTAGATAAGATGGATTGATTTAATTAATAAAGAGATTGACTTGATTAGATAAAATATGAATATTGATGTAGATTTAATTGAATGGGAATTTGATTAAATGGATTAGACAGGGATGATTAGGAAGAAACAATATTGGTAAAATTAGGGATCGGATGCGATGTCAATGGTATATTTTATGTGTCTACAATTACATTGATTTGGCATTGTACTTGCATATTAGTGTATTTTTAGTCATTTACATTAGAAAATTGAGTCAAAATTGTATTTCAAAAAGTGTCACTTTGTTCATTATTTGATAGTAATTTCATTTGCATTAGGACACCTAAATATGGAAAATTCTATCACTAAAACCATAGTCTACAACTTGAAACTAGGAATTAAAATATTAAGTAAGAAATTCAAACATTGATTTTTCAGAATGCTGACCTAGGACCCTTTTCCCCTAGGGTGAATAGGTCCTTGTATAGGTGTTCTTTGAAATTTTTGGGCAATAATTTTTCTATGTTTGCTTCATTTTGTTCTATTATTAAAACTATGTTTTAGTTTCAGAAATTAGAAAAATTTGTACTCTCTTGCATTAAGTTCAGTTGGTCAAATTGAGTGCATTATTTGAAATCAAAATTGGCATTAAAAGACATAATTTTCAAGTTTTTTCATAGCATAATCAATAGATTATCTTTTTTCAAGTATGAAAATTGAAAAATCCTTTTACGTACTTGCATTGCACTTCATAATTTTGGGTGTTTATTGCATTTGTTTAGTACCTATTCTCTATTTTGGTGTACTTAGGTTTGGTAAAACTTGTATGAGTTTCACAACTTGGTATCCTATTTCTGATACTTTAGTGAGACATAGTTCAAGAGTCATGCTATCTCATGCTACTACATCCACTATGGATCTTGAATTTTTGAATTCTTTCACTCATAGTGTTGACACTAGTCAACCCATTATGGACCATAGCTTTGATACCACATTTCCCATGACCACCCTACCCACAACTAATGTTAATGATGTTGACATAGTGGTTACTAATGTACCTCAAGAAAACCTTAAAAAAATGGATGAAGCCTTATAAAAATTATAAAAAATTGTGAGTTCTGAATACATTATCAGTATTGTAGTTTTTTTCATAGATAACATGAGGAAAATGTTTGATAATGAACATGGAATAGAAATTGTGCATAGCCTATCTTATATCAATAACAATCAAGTTCCTACAATGGCTAGTTGTGCTCAAACTTTGGGGTACAGTTAAAGTCAAGGTGGAAATTCAATTCCTTCTACAATTATGGCCTCTTTTCCTACATACACCAACCCACATGTTACTACAACAAGGAAACCCACTATAAATGTCAATACAACTTAGGTATTTACACTAGGAATCCTCTTAACTTTGTGCATTTAGATCTCATATCTCCTAATCCATCTCCCCTCATAAACATACAATTCACTTTTCCTCTAAATAAATATACACCCCTACCTTATTCACCTCTTTCTCACAACACAACTAATGATTCCATTCTTAACCAACTCTTACAAAATGCTTCATCCCTCCAACAACAAATTTCCACATTGAACCAAAGTCAAAATGGTAAACCGTCACACTATGTCAAAATCCTTGGATTTAGGGCCCTTTTGAGCTAAATTGACCTAACTTTGCCTTAATTTATTGTTGTAAAGTGTATTTATTGGCGCCTTCACATTAGGTTATGGGGCCTTGTAAACTAAATGAACTTAATTATGTGTTATTTAGGGTGTTGTAAAGAGTTGTACCACACTTTCACACTAATTTAGGGTTATATTAACTAATTGGGCTTATCTATGCCTTAATTGGCCCTATTTTGTATCCACAAGCCTTATTAAATGCATTTTCCAGAGATAATCTTGACATAAACTACATCCAATCATAATTCATGTCTTTTTAGATTGTGTGGCCCAGATTTAGTGATCTAGGACTCATACACCACTTTGGTTGAATGAATTTCCCACATAGGTTTTCGGGCCCTAATCTAGATTTTACATCATTCTAAGCATTTTTGAAAAATGTGTCCCATAGTTAGGCCTAATGGCCTGACTAATACACCACTTATGGTGTATGAGTCCCATGTGGCCCAAAATAAAATTTAATTCAAATTCTTGGTGGGATTTTATCTTCCTAGATTTGATGTCGGCTTGTAGTGTTGTAATTTTAGGAAATTTGGTATAAATAAGTATAAATACAGGGTTATTTCACTCATTTTCACCTAAGACTTTCAAGAGAACATTCCTAATAGAATGTTTATGATTGCAATACTTCACAAGAGTATCAAGAGAGTTTATGAGATTATTTCTAAGGCATTTAAGGGAAGAATTTCTCATAATTTGTTGTAGTAATTCAAGATCCATCATGATGTCAAGATCATCAAGCATCAAGCATGTTATTGAGCTAGTGTTGTGATGCAGCATTGAAGATCCATTTGCAATCATTATTTCATATCCATATTCAAGATCTAGATCTACATTCTACATGGCCACTTCGTGTTAGGTTGTTGATTTGCATCTCAAGACATCATTCAATGTATCATTGTTCATGTTTCATATTTCATGTTTCATGTTCATTTTTCATTGTTTCATCACAAGGTTTAATTACCTAAATGAGGTTTGACCTAGGAAAACTCTTATTTCCTAACAAATCAACAAGTTTTTCCTTCTCTTTACATGCGTGATTGTAGATCTAGGTGTCTTGGAGTTTGAAGATCCTTTGAAGATTATGTGGCAAGGTTGAAGAAAGTCATCAAGTCATCACAAGGTTTTCATCTTCACTAAAATATCCTACAAATTGCAAATATGGGTTTTAGATCTAGAAACAATGTGTGGAAGGAAGAGCAGAGATTGGAGACTAGATTCAAGCCTTAGCCCTCTAAAAATGTTGAGTGGGACTGATATGCCAATTGTGGTGTATGATTCTTGTTGATGATTATGTTACTCGCAGCAACAGGGTGAATAAATTCTTCATAGACAAATCACGAAGAGCCTATCCTTCTTGAAAGACTTAACCAAAGGAAACCCTAGGGGATCCATATGATAGGATAAAGGTTGGCTCAGTTCAATCCCAAGTCTCTGGTAGTCAAGTCTTGACAATACGAGGTTCACTTCAAGGTATGATGTGATATTGTTGTTAATCTCAAAGTGAATATGTTTGTTTGAAATCATATGTATTAGACTCTAAAATTTCAGTTAGATCATAAAATAATATCATGAAATCGAAAGATTTAAAACAATATTTTATGAATATCAACAATTTTTCCTATCACTTAAGTAGATTTAGCTTTAAGCATCCAACAATTTCATAGAAAATGAAATATTTTCAATAAATTTCCATTCATTCATCTTTTTTTGAAATATTTTTTAGAATGTAAACATCTATTCTAAAATAAAACATAAAAAATACTGAAAATTAAAATTTCTCTTGGTTATTCTCCGCGCATGCCCCAAAGAATTAACCAAATCAAAGCAAACCGCTTTATACTTCACCAGATTGCTTTGTAGATACATAGAAAATTGTATGAGCTTTTAAAGAGAGGGGTTTTAGTTTTGACACCGAGTAGGTTCTGCATGCACCCTTAAACAGTGCAACACATAGTCTTGTTTAGTTGAACTAACAAAACCAGCTACAAAGATTCATGAGATAGGTAGCTATCAATTTGGATTTGATATTGATTAACATCTATGTGTATACAATTTTTTAGACTGGAATGATTCAGAAAATAGGAAAAAAGAAAAAAATATGAGAAATTTTGGCTCTTTCGACATCCACAAATTTTGAACTTAAAAAACAGTATCCTCTAGCCTTTTATAGAAGTAATCCACAAATAGGATAAGAAAAATACATGAGTGGAAATCCAAGGGATGAATCACATCAAGGCATGTGGAATGTAGTGACTAATAAATGAATTGCAATTGAAGTCAACAAAGGTCAACTCTAATCACACGTTGAAGCACTTCGGGCTTTAAGCCTTTTATTATCAAGGTTCCATCTTGGAACCAAAAAAGTCCGTTTAAACAAAATGTAGGAACTTCTCATACATTTAGAATGATCAGGTGAAATTTTCATTCCTATATTCAGGTTCATCCTCGATTTGAACATTCTAGGAATGAGCAACTCCTGGAGTGGATACACTTTTTTGCCGCATGCTTAAACTCTAGAGTCTCGGTTTCCCAATATTCGATATATCTTCGCAACAAACTCTATTCTAGCATGAGCTTTTAAAGTGTATTTTTTAACCTAGAAACACCATCAGATCTATCTCATACTTGAACTTTTCATCTCCTGCGATCACAAATTCCACTCATTAAATCCCTTTAAAAAAATATTTATAAACATCTCATGTAAATAAAACCATCATTCAATTGTTATCATATAAATTTCTCATAAATAACATGCTTTCTAACATATTACAAATCCTTGCATGATTATAATTTATATACTAGATTACCAGACTATTAGACTCATTAGATAAACTCAAAAATTAAAAACTTCACTTTACATTGCTACCCGGTACCTAGTATTTAGATTTACCCATGAATTTTCCCTGGACTTCAGTTTTACCAAAACTTCCATCTTACCGGACCCCAACTATCAGACTAGAACATTTTGCTCACATTCACATTACCTTTTTCCTTTTTCAAGCATTCTCGATTCTCGGTATCCGGTACCCGAAACACTACATTACAAAGTACTCTTTTATTAAAGATTTATCTTTTCTCTTTACTTCTAGTGATCTTTTCAACTTGCTAGCTCTTTGTAATGTCCATCTTATATGGCCCTAAGAGGAATGTTCGCGATTGTCTATAAAAGTGCGGTAATTTTTTGGAATAATATTAACTTAATTAGTTGCATACATTCACTAAGTTACATTGGCGTCCTGCCGAGGGTTCCATAAGGCGACTTTAGTATTGCTTGTGCACATAATTAATTAACATAAACTTAAGAAGTAAACATTGCATATCATTTGAATTCCATTCAAGATAGTATAAATTACAAATATGATTCTTACATTGCATTTGAAATAATATTACAATACTCATTCATCTGATGAGGTAGATCAATAATAGTTACAATTACATTTTACAATTGTTCTCCTCATAAACAATTGAGGGATGTTATAAATACAAGATTTCCAATAATGCAATAAAGAAAGTACACATATGTATACAAGTACGAGCTCTCCATCCATGAAGCTCTCGTTGCCACAAACATAAACTGGGGACCCAACGGAGTAAGGTGCATGTTCCACCCAACAATGTGGTGTACCCCAGAGGTCACCCCCTACGCTAGGAGATAGTAATATGGTTACCTAGACATAACCTATCTTCACCCTAGACATAAGTACATAACCAACTAATGGAGCCAAGGCACAGCCTGCACTAAGACAAATCAAATGTGCTATACAATAAGGTAAACCAGGTTATTTTAGGTGGAGTGTCATCATTGCTGCAAGGTGTTTCTCCCTGGTGTTTCTTCCTCCTAGCTTCCGCCCTTCCCAACTTCCTTAAGCTATCCGTAACCTCTTACCAAACCTCACCCCATTTGCAAACTATTGCGGAATTGAATATCTTTTAAAGTAACAAGATATCGATTTTCCATTCCAAGCCTTCTCAACTTATACTCAAGATTGAACTAGCTCTAGAGTCTATAAGCGAGGCATAATAATCTTATTAAAGATTTTAATCTAACTACTGTGTTGTTTAATTATCACTGACTTACTAACTCTTTGTAAGTTACCCTGACACCACTTTGTGTGTCGGCCCTCACACAGAGCCACTCCCCTAAACATAACAAAGGAATTCTAAGTTTCCCTAACTAAGGTAGACAAGGTGTACAGACATACAAGATATAATTCTATGCTTTTCATAACGAACATCAAGTCTATGTTCATAAAATCAGGTGTCTAAACACCATACAAAAATCATGTACACAACCTTAGCCAACAGAAGAATTCTACTTAAACAATCACAATTCCCACGTTTTACAATTTGACTGGAAGACTTGTTCATCTAAGACATGCCCAATTTGCCCAATAAAAGGAAACACATTTTAAAGCAAATCAAGAAAACTAAACATCTACTATTCGGATTTACTATATCCAATCAATCAAATATAATTTGCATGAAAACAAGTCAACTTGATTAAAATTCATTATCAAATAATCTAATTATAACTTTCACAATTTCATATATTGAAATAATCATCAATTTATCAAATGTAAATATTTCATTTAAATAAAATCAAATTTTTAACCATACTCATATTATTTTCCAAAAATTAAAATAATCATTTAAATGATTTTATTTAAATAATTATTTTATCTTATTAATTTATATATTATTTAATTTAACTATATCAAATTTTTCATTTAATATAATGTCATTTATTTATAAATAAAAATCTATATATATATAATATATTATAATATTATATATTATATATAATATATTAAAAACATATTATATATAAAATATATTATATAAAATAGAATTAAAAAAATATATATACAAAGTTAAACCTACCAAAAGGCAGGGTTAGCCTCTCTACACAACACCTCCATGGGCAATGTAAATGGTAAGTGCTATCGACGCCCTCGATATAGTGTAGATGCTGACTTCAACGCCCTTCTTATAGGGTCTACTGGTGAGGGTTAAGCCCCCAGCGCATTCCATAAAATTTCACAATTTTTTTTTAACATTTAAAATTTTCTGATAAAATTTTCTACGATTTTCTATAATCGCGTACGACGATTTCTATATCGCTCTATATTGCGAATTTACAGTAAACATAATTCATTTAATATATATATGCATTTGTATATGTATATGTATATATAGTTCCAATACATATACATATATAAAAATATATATCTAATTGTCAAATAATAATAAAATTACTGTAACTGTACAATGATTTTCAACAAAATTTTCAATAGGAAATTGGGAAAAGTTTCAATCTAAACAATTTATTCCCAAAATAATAAATACATTAACTGAGGCTTTTTTTTATTACAAATCCCCAAATTGATCTCCAATTTTAACAGATGATTTTAACATAAAACCCTTCTAAGAATTTTGTCAATTTCTTCTATAGGTTTTCTACTGTTAAAATAAATCTATGTTTTACTCTTTGATTTCACTATAACACTTTGTTTTCATAATTTTTTTCATAGAGAGGAAATCAAATTATACAGAATTATTTTTCTAAATTCTCGAAGAAGAAATATAGCTTTCACAAAACATCATTTCCTCAGGCAATCTTTTATAAAGAAAACTATGTAAATATAAAGAAAAGTACCTGTTTTCCTGTAGCTTGAAAACTGCCTGTAGAAGAAAGTCTATATTGCCTGTTGTGTGCAATCCTCCAAAGCTTCTCCAGAAAACCCAAATTCCAAAGAAAGCTAAAACCAACCAAAAGATCTTCCAACCAAAGAGATCTTCTAGAAATATACAACAAAACAGAGGAAATCACAATTTCTTTAAAAATAATTTTAACAATAGACTATTTTTTTAATTTCCATGAAGACAAGTAATCCTCTGTATTTCCCAAATCCTAGATAACCTCTGAGAAAAATCCTCCACTCAAAAAGGCAATAAATTCAACTGGCACACATGTCGAGAAGAAACAAATATCTCTCAACAACTTCCCGACAATCTATCATTTCTTCCCCTTTCAAGATTTGCATGTTTTAAATAATTTAAAATTTCAATTTTCAAACACAAAATTTATTTAACAATTAAAAATGCCATTTCCTAAATAATAACTAATTTAAAATTAAATCTATTCACACATTTAAAACCATTTTAATTTAATCAATTAATCTATTTAGTTAAATGAATTTAACCTCAATGATCAAATTATTTAACCAAACAAACTCAACACTAATTAAATAAAATGTAAAAACTTATTTCTTTAACATTTAAAATTATTAATTTAAATGTCAATACATTAAAGAATAATAAACTATCATTAAAATTCACAAAAATTTTCTTCACAATTGATCCAATCGAACAAACAAGATCATCTATGACTCCGAATCCAAAATTGACAATGTGACCGCGGAATAGGTTAAAGACTAGACTAGGATAAACCATGTTACTACTCTCCAATCAACATTCTCAAGGTTGAGCCTTGACACTTCCAAACCTCGAGTAATCGTGGAGCTCTGTTCATGTACCTACAATCCTGTAATCAAACCAATAACATGCATATATATATAATCCATTGTACAGGCACACCGTGCGGAGAAAATCACGGACATCACAAGGCACTCGCAAGCGAGTGATGCAATTCCGTTCTCCACACCAATACACGCCACATCGTATCTATTAAATTAAAATAACGCTAGTCCATCATAAACATATGCATAGCAATAATCTGAAAGAAATATCTACACTATTACAAAGCATGTCAGAAATTAATTATCACCATACAATGTATCATCATGTCACAAAATGAATCCACTGCCGCTCTAAAATCAGTGATCAAAATATCAAAACCAAAGTACCAAAGTCTAACAGTGTGAAAACATGCAAACAAACATATAAATGGGGTACTACACCTTGCCATAAGAGTTAAATTTTTTCTCCTGGGTCCCCAAGTCTTACAATCTTGGGGTGTGTTGTGAGACCACACAACAACTTGTAACCAATAAAACCAAATTTAAACCAAAACATGAGATTAAATCACCAGTTGTAAATTATAATTTATGCATATTTTAAAACAATAAATTTTACCTTTACCTAGATCCTAACATAAAAAAGTAAAACTCCATCGGAAACATCCATGTGTGCTTTGATTAATTCTAGTTTTTAGAATTCAGTGAAAAGAATCAGTTCATTGACATTGAACTACATAATATGGTAATCCTCTAAAGACAACCAAGGATAGAGTCTTGCTGCTAGTCAAGCGTCTATAGCCCCAACAAGGTTGTCTCCATAATTCCCCCAAAACATAGCTCTACTATCAACTAGGAATCTATAGGCCCAATAGAGATATTTGGATAGCCTAAATAGTTTATGTTTTTTTGTTTTATAGATATTGCAATGATAGCTCATTTTTCTCTTTTGATATTTCAATGATAGCTCATTTTTCAACTTGCAAGCAATGAAGCTTGCTAGTAGGTTGGGAATTACAGTGGTAGCGAAGGTTACCTTTTGATTTTTCATTCAATGCAAATCCCTTCATCAATTCACTACTTCCCAAAAAATCATTTAATAATTCCCTATTGGTGTACATTTCTGGCTAAATTTTACCAATTTATGCCAAATCCTAGCTAACTACAACTCACTATGTGCTATAAAATATGCAATTATTAAAATTTAGCAATGAACAATTTAATCACCAAATTTATATCTAAATTTAGAACCATTAGTCACCACCCTTCTAATTAAACTCTATGGTAGCTGCTAAATACGCGGCTAGCACTTTCGATTTGATAGTGTTGCACCACATTAATGAATCAAGAATGCCATGATGAAATTGAAACATGATCACATTATTCTACATTAAATTCACACGCCTTAACTCACATGTATTACTTCTTTCAAATTATCCAGGTGATGACATGTGCTGCCTTGTCGGCTCCATTTTCCTTTCTATTCCTCACACACAAGCACCTCCATAATTAATACATATTAAAAAAAATACATGAAATGTCCACTATTAACTTTGAAATCTTCAACTTTCTTGATTCACAATCTTCGTACTGATCAAATTTGAAGCAATTTATCACCAACCATGTGTAAAGAATTAATTTGATTTAACATTATGCTCTAAAGACAATTATTCAGTTGCCATCTTGCTTACAATTTCCAAAACTTCACTCAAGGCAACTATGTACTACAACTTCTTCATGACTTTCTAAAAATTCCACACTTCTCAAATTCTTCACGCTTTTTCTTAGCTTTCGTGTTATTCTGCATTTCTTGCTCTGCTAGTTCTTGCTTGCTTCTAGGTTATGGATACTCCAATTTTCTTGACCTGCTCTCGCCACTAGAATATTTTCTTAGAAAGTATCACACCGCAAAAGATTGAAAAGGTTTTCTTCATTCGGACTTCCAGTTTCACTGTACCATATTTGTGCTTAGTCCTTGGGAAAAAATATGTAGAATCTAGCCTCTACTTCCATTTCTATTCCGACATGGCTTCTCATTTTGTAGCATCACTTATGGATATTGGGCTTCCTATAGAAGATGTTCATTCGACTGCCAATTTGATAGCAAGGCCGAAATACTTGGAGAATCTAGATACTATTTTTTATGTTGAACACCCGACCATTGGAATCCCTTCTATGGATGATATTCCTCATTTTCTGGAACATAGGAAAGTTATTCCACTCCGGCTTTTCCTCACTAACCTCCATATTTGCAACTTTGAAGTTCATTGAGAACTTTCCTACATAGGGTATTTGGCCCTGATAGATGGGGCGTCCCATATCGATTGAATGACTACTACTATCTATAGCTCGACTTACTCTTTTTTGAATTTTTAATCTTTTGAAGCAAGAATTTCGATATTCCATGTATATACGTGATATACACAAATAGATATATATAGCTTTGGAGTACATATTAAAGTGTGTATTTATTGTGCATGGCTTTATCATTTTCATTTCACAACATAATTTTACAAATGCTTGTATTAACTCCCATGTGTAAGATAAGCAGAATTTGCTAATACAGAAGCCAAATGAAAAAGAAAAAGAAAGAAAAGTGACAAAAAAGAAAAAGAAAAGAAAAGAAACAAAACAAACCCTAACTAACCAAACTTCTAATTTAATAAATGATTAACCCTAATAAAACAACTTATTTTGTTTTCAATGACTATTTCCATTGTTGTTTTGGTATGAATTACGATAGGTTTATCCTTAAATTCATTCAACAAAATTTCAAAAGTTCTATTGTAACAATGAATTCTTCTAAATTTTCTGCATTTAATAATTGTAAATTCAAAGGTGTACTTACCAATGACTTGACTCATATGTATGAAAATGACCTCATTAAAGGTCGATTGCACACACTTTTTCTGGTGCGACCATACTTTACCTTCTTTCAACCCTAGTTCATGGCTTGTTTCTTCACTCTATTCATTTCCATGAATGACTGTGTCCATTTCTCGACTTTCTCCTTCCAAAATCTCTGTGTCTTTGGTCTTGTCTTCACTTTGCACTTTGATACACCAAAATATATCACAATTTATATTGTTATTAGATAGAGAAAAATAAAAGTTTGATACTCTGTATCTTGCATAAAATAAAGAAATTTTCCTTTTTTAACTTGTGAATTTTCAACTTGGAGCAAAATACATGTTTCTCCTGCATGATTTTCCCACGAGTTCCTTTTCTTCATTTGCATTTTCCACGTATAAGGAGAATGATGACTCATCAATACCATTTCCTCATTTCTGATGCAATGTATTTGAATCTCGACATTCTCACTTATTTTCCTGCAAAATGTTAGGATTTTCTTTATAATAATTGCAGTTGTCCATCCATTTTGATGTATCAGATAATTTTTTGGTATTTTCAATTCCACTAGGGTTGAGCATATTTCTCGTTAATAGGTCCCATCTTCTAGTAGTTAGAACTTCTTCTGTTAATAGAATCACCTTACATATGGCCAAACTTTCCATAGTTAAGAAAATTTCACAATCAAGTTCACTATGATCAGTTGTATCATGAATTCTACATTTGGTGACTCTACCAAATGTGAATAAACTCAAAGAATGTAATCTCTAGTTAAATTCTTTCCAAAGTTTTTCAACTTCCATATTCAAATGCTAGCTTGCACTATTTTTTTTCTTTACAAGCTTTCTCCTTAAAATTAGGACTAATGCAAACTTCAATATATGGCCCTCCTTATAGCATTAGTTCCTATTGAAGACGATGCTACTCACAACAACAAGGTGAATAAATTCTTCATAGAAAAATGACAAAGAGACTATCCTTCTTGAAAGACTTGACCAAAGGAAAACCTAGGGGATCCGTATGATAGGATAAAGGTTGGTTCGGTTCAATCCTAAGTCTTTGGTAGTCAAGTCTTGACAGTACTAGGTTCACTTCAAGGTATGATGTGATATTGCTGTTAATCTCAAAGGGAATATGTTTGTTTGAAATCATATGTATTAGACACTACATTTTTAGTCAGATCATAAAATAATATCATGAAATCGAAATATTTGAAATAATATTTCATGAATATCAACAATTTTTTCTATCACTTAAGTAGATTTAGCTTTAAGCATTCAACAATTTCATAGGAAATGAAATATTTTCAATAAATTTCCATACATTCATCTATTTTTGAAACATTTTCTAGAATTTAAACATCTATTCTAAAATAAAGCATAAAAAATATTGAAAATTAAAAATTTCTCTCTGTTATTCCTCAGGTAATGCCCCAAAGAATTAACCAAATCAAAGCAAACTATTTTATACTTCACTAGATTGTTTCACAGCTACATATAAAATGGTGTGAGCTTTTAAAAAGAGGGGTTTTAGTTTCGATAGGTCCTAGTAGGTCGCATGCACCTTAATATCGCAGAACACACGGGCCTTGTCTACTGAACTAACAAACCAAATGCTGTAAAGATTCATGATAGTAGTTATAAATCGATCTGATAGATTAACATCTACTTGAATACAAGCTTTCTTAGAATCGAATGATTCAGAAAATAGAAAAAAGGAACAAAACTTTAGAATTCTTGGCTCTTTCTAAGATCCACAAATCTCTGTTGAACTTTAACATAAAAAAAAGGTATCCTCCCTCGGGCATTTTATAGAACTAAGCCACAAATAGATAAGAAAATACATGAGAGGAAATCCAAGGATGTCACATCAAGACATGAATGTAGTGGATTCGGTGGTGAATTGCAATTGGTTATAATGAAGGTCAACCTTAATCACATCGTGGTTCCTTGTTGAACCAAACAAATCCATTCAAACAAAATGTAGGAACTTCCCATACATTCAAAATGATCAGGTGGAATTTTCATTCCTACATTCAGGTTCATCCTTGATTTGAACATTCCAGGAATGAGCAACCCCTAGAATGGATACACTTATTACATTAAAACCTGAGTCCCAAGTATCCGTATCTTCGCGAACAGGTCTTATTCCAACATGAGCTTTTAAAGTGTATTGTTGAACCTTGAAACACCATTAGATCTATCTACAAATTTTATTTTCCTGACCATCCATACCTAAACTCTACATCTCCTGCAATCACAAATTCCACTCATTAAATCCCTTTTTAAAAAAACTTTTATAAACATCTCATGTAAATAAAACCATCATTCAATTTCTATCATATAAATTTCTCATAAATAAGATGCTTTCTAGCATATTACAAATCCTTGCATGATTATATTTTATATACCATATTACAAACTATTGGACTCATTAGATAAACTCAAAAATTTAAAACTTCACTTTACATCGCTACCTGGTACCTAGTACCCATTATTCAACTTTACCCATGAATTTTCCTTGGACTTCGGTTTTACTGGAACTTCCATCTTACCGGACCCCAACTATTAGATTGAAAAATTCTACTCACATTTGCATTACCTTTTTCCTTTTTCACACATTCTTGGTTCCCGGTATTTGGTACCCGAAATTTGGTACCCGAAACACTACATTTCAAAGTATTCATTAATTAAAGATTTATCTTTTCTCTTTACTTCTAGTGATCTTTTCGACCTACTACCTCCTACCATAAGAGTTAAAAAAATTATTTTGGGTAACCAAGTCTTATAGTCTTGGGGTGTGTTGTGAGACCACACAACAAGCCCCAATACAGGGATTTTTGCTATATTTGAGGAGATCTAGATCATACACTAATAGATTCCAGTTTTGGCACAAAAACCCTAGTCTAGGACTAAATCCCATAGACTGGGGTATGAGTCCCAGTGGGCATCAAACAAAAAGTTTTTGAGTATTTTGAAGCTTGTTTTGACCTCATCCTTCTTTCATGTGCACCTCTATTCATTCTTAGTTTATTATTTTGCATTTCAGTTTCATTTCCTAGGTCATTTAATTAGGTTTTGTATAGTACTTTGCATGTCATTTACACTTCTTATCTTTCCAAGCCCTAGCTTGGTGGTGAACCCTCTTATTGTCTTAAATCACACCCTAGGATACCTTATTGCAAGATCTCTTTCCCCCTTTTCATCTTCAGATTGAGATCTCTAAGTTTTCCTTGAGTGTAGCAAGTGTAAAATAAGAACCCTACCCTTGTGCCCCATTCCTCAAAGGTGGGGCATACTATTTTTCGTTGCTACATGAATCTTCTATCCTTGAATAGTCCTCTCTTGGTGACATTAGGAATGATGTTCCCTAAGGTGAGACCTTTCATGAACTAAGAAAAGAACCTTTGAATATCC
>VDFB02192629.1:0-12450 GCA_007258455.2 Sequoia sempervirens | reverse complement strand
TTTACTATTTTGGGAGTGAGTGGGAATCTTTGATTCATTTAATGTACCACTCCCTATGCTGGCAGTTTTTAGGGTTAGGGCCGAGGTGGCACGATTCTGGCCACTCTATTGATTGTAACCCTAGCCGTCTTTTGGGACTTGGCTAGCTATAAAAAGGGGAGTCCCCCTCATTTGTATGACATTAGAACAAGAAATTAGATCAGATTAGAATTGGAGAGAGCATTAGAGCTAGATAGTGTAGTATTGTAGAGCATTTTGCATAATTTGGAGAAGAGAGAAAGTTTTCCCTTTGAAAACTTTTGAAGAGATTGTTGTGTAACACATTTTATGATAATAGATCATTTCATTGATGATGGAATTCGTCTTGTCATGAAATGCTAGCAAGGTTTCTTCTTCCTTTCGTATCCAAGTAGCTTAATTCATGCAAATAGCTTACTTCGGTGTGTGGTGTTTTATTGAGATAGCTTCGTTTTATTCCATACCACTAGCGGCTTGTTGATGATAAGTCCGCCTTGCGTGGTCAACTGGACATTATCTTGTGTTTAACTTCGGTTGTGGTTTACATACTTATATGCGTTGTTCTGATGGTGTATGTATGTTAAACTATAACTTGAATACCTTTTGCTATCCCCTTTGAAGATTGCACCGATTTTGCTGAGGCTGTCCGACGGAGGCTAGGTGAAATCCGGTTGAAGTTTATTGAGACGAAGCCCCACATACCCTGCATTTAGAATAGAATATAAGTTTCTTAGGCCTTACCCCTTTTACTTTCCGTACATTTCTTATTAGTCTTAGGAAAAGATACACATTGCCAAATCATACACGTGAGAATTCCCCTTCAAAATCCTACATTAGCTGCTGACTGCAAGAAATCTGGACAATTGTGTAAGTCCCCTCGTATGAACACAGCAATACACATCAACCAAACTGGGTCTATTCGCACTAAAGGAACCTTGGAGTTGAACATGCGAACTTTCTCGCAATCTTAGCGCATGGAATACTTTGATCAAGAGAGAACGGAGTAGCCCCAAAACTATTTTGTTCTGCTGTTTGGTATGGTCACAAAAACCACATCAACAGAGAAACTGGCGCTAGAAGGAGGGCGATTAGCAGCTACAGCATACAGTTGGGTTGAAGTAGAAAGGGTTTGAAGTACGAAAAGTTCCATTGGAGAAAATTATTATGAGTCAAGATGGTGTTCTCTCATAGTTGAACAATCCCGCGCGCCGCCAATAGAAGAAGCAACTACATCCTGGAGCATATCAGTTCATTTTCGCCAGACAAGTTGAAAAGAATCTTGAGGTCTACGCCCAGTTCATATAAAGATTTTGTGGAGTTAGAGCTACCTACAAGATCAAGGAGGAAGAAAGAAGTTCATTCAAGCAAAGAAGTCAAGTCAAGTGAAGAATTTTTATCAAACGAAGAAGTTCAATCAAGCGAAGAAAGCGGAGAAGAAATTTCAAGTTTATTCAGAACCCCACCTAGTGCTTTGAGGTTTGCTCAGCCGAAACAAGTTCAAGCTGTTGTACAACAGCCGGCCCAAGTGATTGTGTATCAAAGGCGACTACCAGTTCAAACAATGGCTCAACCAGGAGGTCAACAAGGAGGCCAACCCGCTCCAAACGGTGCTACATGGTTGGTTACTAATCCATCTCCGCTAGAGTTTCAAGACTACCATGAGATGCCAAAAAACCCTGAAAATTTTTGTCCTAAGTTCATTGCCAATGATGTTAACTACACGGCCGAGGACCATATTGTTGGCGTTTAAATTCGCACCTCTGGAATGCGGATTTGAAAACGGACAGCTATGCACAGATAAACTGCTCTTCAAATTAGGAGGGGAAGCTCCCTCTTGCTGATGGTATTCAAGAAAGTAAACTAAAACTAAGTTGCCTATCTTTTTGATCAGCTTAGAGCACAAGGTTTATAAAACACAAACGCCGCAGCTGAGATTTTCTGAGTTAAGAATTTCAACTACGACTAACTTAAGCTAGAGACGTTTCTAACTTCTCAAGTAATACGCAGAGCAAGAGAAATTAGAAATGGACAAGGATGATTCTCTGACAAAGTACTTCAATAAACTCTTTTCCAACAAACATCTACACACTTCAATGTAAGCTGAAATTGAGATCATAAAAGCATAACACAAATAACGGAAATCTGAGATTTTGGACCAAGGCAAAGGAGGCTCATGATTTTATTACTCAAACTTCTGGAACAAAGCTCACTTCTAACATGCCTGGAACAAGAAATTGCAGCTAAAGAGGCTTGCAATCTTGCTCTTACACAATAGAAACAGCAATCACACTAACTCCTTGTTGGCTAAAGAGGCTCAACAATTTGCTTATCACAACACAATTGAACACTTGAATAACAAATAGAAGGCAAAATAGGCTCAGCGTTTTGTTATCACTAGCATGGTTAAAGAAAAATAAATGAGCAAAGGCTCTTATTTATAGAGAAGCAGAGGAGTAGGGAACCCTAAAATCTCCTTGCTTTCACAATCTAGGGCTTGCTCAGCAAGCAAGCTTTATTACTAAATCTAGAAAGATAAAACCCTAAAAGCAGAAAAAGCGGGAAACGCCAACTATTACATCTTATCTTCTTTCTATCCTCAAAGAATGGATAAGGATTATTCCAAGAATAGAAAGAAAGCGGGAAAGAAAGCTTCTAGAAGAAAGCTGCTTTAAAACTCGATCACATCCGCTAGGAAGTTTGAGATTGTGTCCCGGTTCGGTGCATCTATGCCAACTAAGGCAATATTCTGATTCTCCAAGATCTCTTCGCCTTTAGAGAATCTTTCACTTCTTCAACTGTTTCATGAGTTCTATTCTTGCAAAACATCGCTGCCCAAAAAGATGACTCACTAATTGATAACTTGGCGGCTCTGCAACTTTATGCTTCTGACACCTCTCTTGATTTCCAACAGAAGATTATTGCAACACTCTTTTCCGATACCTTTCCTCTTTCTCATATGACACCTTCTC
Source organism: Sequoia sempervirens (assembly GCA_007258455.2). NCBI lineage: Eukaryota > Viridiplantae > Streptophyta > Pinopsida > Cupressales > Cupressaceae > Sequoia > Sequoia sempervirens. The sequence continues at coordinate 9,463 of VDFB02192629.1, read as the reverse complement.
TCGTTCTTCAGCTGAGATGATGAAGTTCTGACATAGTGCTGATTTGCTCTTAAACTCGAGGGGAGTGTATTCCATATTGAAAACCTTGAAGAATGACTATAAACTCGCCTATGTTCAGACAAGTTTTGAGCAACCTTCTATTTTTAGAATGCTGGTTTTTCGTCTTCGAACGGACAAATTTTGGAAATTTTTTCTGAGATATGGGTTTTGCTCAGAATCTCGTTGCAAGACAACCCAGATCGTCCGTTTCTGAAAATCTTGAATTTTGACTGAAAAAGCAGCAAACCCTAATTTCTTCAATTTTTCACCGAAAAAGCTAGCACCTGGGTTTTGTTCAGAATATCATTAGAAATGGACCCAGTTGATCAGATTTGAAAAACACTGATGGCTGATTGAAAAAGCAGCCAACTCTCGAATTTGAAATTTTCTTGAAAAAGCTGTGATATGGGTTTTCTCCAAAAGACTGTTTTGAGAGGACCCAGATGATCCAAATTTGCAAACCCTGAAGATTTCACTGACATGCAAATAAAAAGCAGCTGCTGCAACTTGATGAAAATTTCTTGAAAAACCTTCAGAAGACTGAAGAGAAAAGACCCAGATGATTGAAAAATGGAATGCCTTGGTCTTCTTCTTGAAAAGTTTGATCTTTTGGATGAAAAAGCTTGAAAAAGCAAGGGTTTATGTTGCTGATCTGAAAAATATGATGAAAAACCAGCAAGCTACGTTCTTGAATCTTGAAAAATTTCTTCAAACTTGCTGCTCCAACTTTCTCCCTTGAAGGCTACCTGCAAAAATAATGAAAATAACATAAAAGAAAGATGTTAAATAGACTTAGGGTTTTGTCTTTGCTTTGCTTTCTTTTGCTTTTATCTCCAAAACCCTAAATCTCAGCTTCATTGAACTTGGACGCCTCTTTCTTCTCCTGCAATCTTGAAAATTTCGAAAATCTATGAAAATTTTCTAAGGCATGAAACTTTGGGCGCCTTTCTCCAAGAGGGGCGCTTATTTTCACCAGTGTTAGTCAAAAATTTGACTTTTTCAACTTTTCTTCATTTTTACATGCTACTTCGCCACTGATTTCTCGTTGACAGCCCAACCCGACAGGCGAGCTGAGTGGTTCACGACGGAGCCTGACTGAAACTGAGAAGGATGTTCTGGAGGAGCCTTTGGCTAAAAACTTGATTTCAACCTCCGAATTCACGGGAGGCTTTTCCTTCTAGGGGCGCTCAACTTCTTCAGTGTTAGCCATTTTTCTGATTTCCAAGTTCTTCCTTCTCCGTTTGATTTTCTGATGAGTCTTCGATTCCGGGAGCTACGCTGATCCGACTGACTGTCTGAATGTTTCGTTGGATAGCCAGACTGATTTTGGTGAGGCCTTCTTGGACGTTACTTTTGCGAATTCCATCATTTGGAGGCTTTAAAGTTTGGGCGCCTTTCTTCAAGGGGGGCGCCCAGTTTCATCAGACTTAGAAAATTTTCAATTTATTCATGTCTTTCACTTCTTCGGGCGACCTTGTTGAATCTTGAGCTCCGGGCGTCGGATTGACTGATGGTTGTGCTCATTGCGAAGCTGAGAAGATTTTAGGAGGGGTCTTCTGGAAACACTTCTGCCAAAAAGCATCTTTTAACCCTTCAAAAGCTTGGGCGCCTATTTCCACCTGGGGCGCCCAGTTTCTCCAGACTTAGAAAAAATTTCAATTTATTCTTCTTCAAGTTTCAGATCTTCATTTTATACCTTCCACTTTGACTTGAATTTGCTGGAGACTGGATTGTCGGATTCTCTGACGGGGATATCCATCGCGAAGCTGACTGAAAACTGAACAACTTTCATTGGAGACCGTAACCCTAATTCCTTCATCTGGTACCCTAAAAAGGTGGGCGCCTTTCTTCACTTAGGGCGCCCAAACTCAGCAGTGTTAGAAAATTTTCAAGACTTTTCAACTTTCTTCCTCGTTCCTCGTGCATGTTCATCGTTTCACCTTCTGCTGGAAGTTTGAATGCTAACATTGACGCCTGGCAGTCAGATGACCTCCATTGATGACCTCGGAACTCCAGATATGCTTCTGAAAAAGTTGAATAGACCCAGTAGGGCAAAACTGATTATTTTAAGATTCTGACTGCACCAGCCTGATACGGACACATTTTGAGCCAATCAAAATCAGTTCGGACCCTGTCGGACCGACTTTCTATTTTTAGAAAATTTTGCCAGTATCCGTTTCGAAAGAAACCCAGAAAAACCCAGAAAACTTTACTATTTCGAGAAAATTTCTAAAAATAGCAGTTTTCCTAAAATTTAGGGATGAAAAACTGAGGTCTGGGTTTTGTAGGTTAAGCTGCTCTTAGCATACCCAGATCGTCAGAAATTGAAAATTTTGCGTTTTAACCTCTCATGCAAGACATGCACACCCAAATTTTGACCTTTTTGACTGATTTAACAAGACTTTGACTCATTTCTTCAAAATATCTAAGTGTAACAAAAATTTTAATTTTGGGGTACAACACATATCAAGATGTTTGAAGGTCACCTACGCAATAGACAAATTGCATACGCAGATGTGGCTTGCAGATTGTTCCCGTATTCCTTGGGAGAAGAAGCACACTTTTGGTTTATACACTTACCAGTTGGGTCAATCAGAACATGGGAGCAAATGAAAGCGGCTTTCATTGGGAAGTTTGGTATTCCTATCACCCCAGTTGAGCTCTTCCGCCAGTTCACAGAGGTAAGAAGACAAGACAAAGAGCCTATTCATGCCTTCAACAATAGATTCCAAAAGGCTCTCACAAGGCTACGTACTCCGTACATGGTCCCCGATGCAAGGGAAAATTACTATGCAGCCTTGGATCCATTGACCGCTATTTTCGTGAGACAAGCTCATCCCATTCCAGCAGATATGAACCAAGCGTATGCTAAGGCGGTTGAAGTAAGTCAGAATATGGGCCAAAACATAACTGGACCTTCTTTGTACACTGGCTTGGTCACCACGAATAATCAAATGCAGACACTTACCCCGGCATGGAATCAGCAAATTCCAGCGTTGAATCCAGTTCCGCAACCGGCATATCATGTTACGCCACCATCAGATCAATTGGTTCTCCATCCTGGGATACCCTTATCCCAGACTCCAGCTACGCAGCCTGTCTATCTCCAGAACACGGTACCTGCAACAAGGACACAAGAGGAGAAAGATGAAATGAAGGAATTAGTAGAACAAATGAAAAGGCTGTCATCTGAGGTAACTCACCTCAGAAATCAAAATAATCAAATGCAAACAATGTTGAAGAATTATCAGGCACATCCAGGTGCCAATCGAGGATATCACAATAATCCTCAACAGCATCAAGATGCCCATCAAGGACATGGACACGATAACGGCCATGGGTATCGAAATAATAATCAAGGATATCAAAAGAGGTCCTGGAATACTGGACCTAACAATGGAGGAGTTCCATCACCGCTAGATAACCCGCCGCCTCCAGAAAATCGTCCCACTGACAGAGTGTTTTTGGCAGAAGCTGCTATGTCAGGATGGTGTCGGCTTCATAACACAAGTCAGCACTCAGAGTTACAATGCCATGAGTTTCAAGTAGCGGCTGATATCTTTAAAGGAGAAGTAAAAAGCACGGAGGGTACTGAAAATCCTCCGACCACTGGATATGAAATTGTACCAGTGCAAAGATATGACCAGGCACTAATCATAGAGAACGTCAATATTGTGTCTGGGTATCAAAACTACGCGCCACCAGAAGCTAATTACAGATTTCCACCAGCTTCGGCTAATGGTCCCGTGGAGGCGCCCGATACTCAAGTTTATGAAGAAGCTCAAGTTTATTCAGAAGTTCAAGACAGTTACTCAGAGGAACCACTTGAGCAAGGTAACTACGTTTTTCCACCTCTCAATAACAGTGTTTTGGTAGAAGGGAGAAGAGAGGTGCAAGCATTTCAAACTTCTGGAGGAGCACCACCCAAGGTGTACCAGAGGACCTATCATCAGAAAGAGCCTTTGACGTCCTCGATTCCTCCGAACAATTTCTCAACTCCACCAAATCCGAATGCAAGCAATAATCCAAACCTACCGAGGGATTCTCCAGAGTACAAACAGCAAAATGTGATGCAGAACAGAAATGGTCAGCAGACTGTCCAGCAACAGCCAGTCCACGTAATGCAGCGTCTTCAAAAGGACAATCTCCCAAGAGATGACATGAAAAGATTGAGTTCCTATGTACTAGAAGAAGTGAAGAAGATAAAAGTCAGTCTTCCCTTGTATGAGTTGATGAAGATCTCAGAGGTTAGAGACACAATTTTGGGGAGCTTATATGAAACACCAGTTGCAAAGAGCACACCTCAAGAAGCACCCAGTTCATCAAGAAGTCCTTCAGTCAACACACAGTCCCGTCCCGTACAGAGTGCAAACATGGTAGAAGAAGTGCCTCACGCGCCTTTTAACGCTTGGGAAACTCCACAACAGTCCCAAGGTTTTGTGGGGATGGTACAAGGATCTTCGAGTGAGCCCGAGAAGCCAAAGGCTGAAGATAAAAGAAGGGTTAAATTCAATTTGCCCGCAGAACAAAAACAAGAACAGACACAGAGGGTTGCCCAGGGCAATCAAATTCCATTGGATAAGGGAAATGAAAAGAATGAAAGAAAGAGCATTGTACCCGAAGAAAGGAAGAAGCCAGTCGTATTTTACCAGGGGAAAGATGAACCAGCCCCGTTCTTGGTGTCAGTTAGAATATTTGGAAAATTATTGCACAACTGTTTGATTGATTCCGGTGCTTCTAGCAACGTCATGCCATTGAAGGTGTGTCAAAGGTTGGGTATAGTCCCGTTGCATACCACCAAGAAGGTGACTCAACTAGACAAAACTGAAGTACCAGTGGTTGGAGAGCTGAATAATATTCATATGCAGTTGTCAGCTGATCCCCGAATCCAGAGCTGTATTGACATATCAGTGGTCGACATACCAGATGGGTACGGCATGTTGTTGAGCCGAGACTGGGCAAGAAAGTTAAATGGGTACATTGCAACAGATTTCTCCCACATGTGGCTTCCATGGAAGGGAGTCCCAAATCAGATCAAGATCGATAGTACACCGAGACTGAAGCTGATGATCACAGAATATGGAGAGGATAATGAAATTATGTTCGTAGAGACTGATTTAGGCTCGTATAAGCCTATCAAGCAAGAAATATTGATGCTGCAAAGTACAAATGAAGGGAGATGTTTAGAAGACACCATCACTTCCACCGAGGTTTTGATTGAAAGCGACACAAGTGATAGTGAAGGTGGAGGAACTTTTGAGAACTTCAGGGATTTTGTCCTGAACAATGTAAAACAAGAAACAGAGTTGGGAAAAGATGCTTCAATCAAGAATTTGCTGCTTCCCAACTGGTGCCGAATACACGAAGCATTTCATTCAGAAATCACTTGTGCCATGTGCAAGGTGGCACTAGAACAAGTTGCAAGGCTCGTTCCACATACCTCATTGCAAGAAGAACATCAAAAGATGAATGAAGAGAAGAGTGTTTTGATAGAAGAAATTGTAAAAGATGATACCACTCAGTCAAAAGTTGGAGAAAAGACTCCAGAGATGTGCAATCAAGAAGAGACACGTGTTCAGTCTCCCAATACCCCTACAGAAAATCAAGTGTGGACTTTGAGGTTTGATGGATCAAAGTCGAAGAAGGGAAATGGAGCAGGATTTGAATTGGTTAGCCCGACAGGAGAAGCTTATCTGGGTTCCTATAGGCTCCAGTTTTCATGTACCAACAACGTTGCTGAATATGAGTCCTTGATCCACGGATTACTCCTGGCAATTCAGAAGGGAGCCAAGATTGTACACGCCATTGGAGATTCAGACATCGTGGTCCGACAAGTAAGGAAGCAGTTCGCCTGTCATGACAAGAGATTGAACCGTTATCGGAACAGAGTTTGGGACCTGATAGAGAGCTTTGATGCGTTCAACATAAAGCAAGTATACAGATCTAAAAACACCGTTGCAAACTCTTTGGCACAAGCTGCCAGCTCTTTGGAACCACTGGCAATGGAGGGATTAAAGAAGTTTACAGTAGAGTTGGTTTCAACGCCGGCAATCCCTGATAACATAAAGAATTTCCAAGTGTTCGAGGACGACAAGCAGATTTTAGACTTTCTCACAAACTCAAGAGTGTTTGAAGCACAAATTATTGATGAGGAAGATATTGAGGAAGCAGAATATGACACTGAAGGGATTTTGAATTTGAAGACCAATGTAATCCCAAGAGGGATGGTTGAATTGGAAAGGCTATTTGATACTGACAGGCTGAGCAGAAATCAAAGCACGCAAGGCAATGATTGTGAACCTGTCAATCTAGGAACAAATGAACAAGTGAAGAATGTGTTTATTGGAAAGGTTTGCACACCTGAAGAGAAAGAAGGTATCTTAAGGGTCATGAAGGAGTTTCCAGAGGTGATAGCCTGGGGATATGAAGATCTCAAGACATATGATACATCGCTAATCACCCATACAATACCACTAAAGCCAGGCAGTAAGCCATTCAGACAAAGGCAGAGGCCAGTGAATCCATTGCTAGAACCGTTGATTTATCAGGAAGTCAAGAAACTTCTTTCCGCCCGGATTATTTTCCCAGTAAGGCACTCCACGTGGGTCGCCAATCTCATGCCTGTCAGAAAGAAGAATGGAGAGATAAGGTTATGCGTAGACTTCCGCAATTTGAACAGGGCCTCTGAGAAAGATAATTATCCCTTGCCTTCATTAGACGAGGTGTTGCAAATAGTGAATGGTTCACAAATGATGTCCTTTTTGGACGGATATTCAGGATACAACCAAGTGATGGTTGAACATGAAGATAGATTGAAGACTGCGTTCACCACGAAATGGGGAACATTTGCCTACAGAAGAATGCCTTTTGGCTTGATCAACGCGGGAGCCACTTTCCAACGAGCAATGGACATCGCTTTTCGAGATCTTGTCGGAAAGTGCATAATTATTTACATGGATGACTTGACTGTGTTCTCAAAGAGAAGAGGAGATCACGTTGAAGATTTAAGGAAGATATTTCAGAGATGCAGAAGATTTGGTGTCTCCCTAAATGCCAAGAAATGCATATTTGGTGTCACCGAAGGTAAACTGCTAGGTCACGTTATTTCAGAAAAGGGTATATCAATTGACCCTGAACGTATTGGAGCCATCTCAAGGATTGGTTTGCCAGGCACTCAGAGAGAGTTAAGATCATTCTTCGGCAAGATCAATTTTTTCAGAAAGTTTATAACGGGATTTGCCGAGATAGTGAGGCCACTAAATGAGATGCTGAAGAAGGATGCAAAGGTAGAGTGGACTCCACAAACTAAGAAGGCTTTTGATGAAATTAAGCAAGCTATAGTGGACGCTCCAGTACTGGTCAGTCCAGATTACACAAAGCCTTTCTATTTGTATTCATTTGCCTCAGAGCACACCTGTGCAGCAGTACTAACTCAAAGAATTGAAGAGAAGGATGAGCATCCGATTGCTTTTATGAGCTCTCCCTTAAAAGAAGCAGAGTTAAGGTATCCAAGCATTGAAAAGCAAGCGTATGCTTTAGTGAAGGCCGTCAAGAAATTTAGACATTACATCTTGAGGAGCAAGATCCACGCGATTGTTCCTGACGCTACGGTGAAGATTTTGTTGATGCAGAATGAGTTAGGTGAAAGAAGAGGGAAGTGGGTCGCCACTTTGCAAGAGTATGATATTGAGATACAGCCAATGAAGTTGGTCAGAGGACAAGCTTTGGCTCAAACTATTGCAATGGTTGGCCCAGAATTGGTTCAACAGACGTATATATTGGAGGAAGTGTCTCCCGGAGAATGGTACGATGACACAGTATATTACTTACTGAATCACAGATGCCCCCGCCATTTGAATCCTGTGCAGCGGAGAGCGTTGAGAATGAGAAGCCAGAAATTTATGCTTCAAGGATCAGTCCTCTACAGAAGGAACTATGAAGGAATTTATTTGAGATGTGTAGGAAAACAAGAAGCAAAACAGTTGATGGAACACTTCCATGAGAAGTTTGGAACCGGACACGGAGGAATTCTGGCCACAGCTCATCAGATCCTGAGAGCTGGATATTATTGGCCTACGCTTTTTAAAGACACTTATGAACATGTGAAGGCTTGTCACGTTTGTCAGACAGCGGCTAATAGAGGAAGGCATCCTGCCATGCCATTACAGCCAGTGATTGAGGTGAGACCTTTCGCGAAGTGGGGATTAGATTTTATTGGTACGATCAATCCGCCGTCATCAGGACAACACAGGTACATTTTGACAGCGACAGACTACTGCACCAAATGGACAGAAGCTCAAGCATTGAAGCAGTGCACGTCAGAGGTGGTTGTCAGATTCCTTGAAGAAAATATTGTGACAAGATTTGGATGCCCCCACGTTTTGGTCAGCGACAACGGTTCAGCTTTTTCATCACTAAAGTTTTCCAACTGGGCTTTTGAGTATGGAATCACATTGAAGTTTTCCTCCAATTACTATCCGCAGGGGAATGGACTAGCAGAGTCCACAAACAAGAACTTATTGAATGCCATTAAGAAGTTGTTAGACAAAAATCCGAAAGATTGGCACACACAGTTGAGGTTTGCTCTTTGGGCAGACAGAATAAGAACAAAGAGTTCCTTGGGAACGTCTCCATACCACTTGGTTTACGGACAGGATCCAGTTTTTCCAGTCCAGTTAAGGATCCCTACTCTCCAGTTCATCCAAGAGTACCTTGAAGGAGAGGATCAAGTTCAGACAAGATTGTCCCAGTTAATGCACTTAGAAGAGAAAAGGGATGAAGCTCTTGAGAATCTAACGAAACACCAAGCAGTGGTGAAGAGATGGTTCGACAAACAGGCAAGGATCAAGTCGTTCAGGATTTCTGACTTGGTTTTATATTGGGACAAGGCCCACGAGAAGAAAGGTGATCACGACAAGTTTGACAAATTGTGGTTGGGCCCATATCAAATTTCTGAAATCCTCGGAGATAATGCATTTAGATTGCGTACTTTGACAGGGGAGGATGTCCCGTTGCCCGTCAACGGACAGTTCCTCAAGCATTATTTCCAGTCCTAGGTTCTCTCCGAGAGCCTACTTTGTAACATATTAGGTTAGATTTGTTTTCCCGTTCGTTTGCTTTCCGTTTGCTTTCCTGTTTGGTTTTGGTTTGTTGCCCTTTGGGTTTTTGGTTTGGCGTTTCCGTCCCTTGAGTTGTCCGCTCAAGTGGTTTTGGTTTGGAATGGGTTGGGGATTTTTAGGGTTTTCGTTAGATGGGGTGATGATGTTTTAACTTGCACAGCGTGGTTTCTTTCACTAGAATTTGCATAAATTTTTGAAGAGAACTAAGGTTGTTTTCCTCTTGTCATCATCCAGTTAGAGATTGAACTCGTCTCGGGAGGTTAACCCGTTATTGTGTCTTAACACACGAGTCTAAAGACCTAAAA
>VDFB02192628.1:0-24672 GCA_007258455.2 Sequoia sempervirens | reverse complement strand
AAGGATTTGCCAAGTCTAGCGAGTTCTAGGCGAGTCTTGCATGGTTCATCTAAGTGGCATCTCCTTCGACGTTAAGCATAGTTGGAATTTTTGGTACCCCCCAACAATGCTCAAAACATTTGGAAACTCAAAATCTCCAAATTAAAATCTGATTTGAGAATTTGGTTCAAATCTCATTTTGGCTCTAACAAATCAAAAATAATCTCTTTCCTCAAGTTGGGACAAATTGAAAAATTGGTGGAAAAACTCCCATCTCAAAAGCGCTCTCAAATGCCGGATACATTTTATTCTCTCACAACTACATGAAAAAGGTAGGCAAGAAGAGAAATACTAAAGACTCAAACCACCTAATTTGGCTCTATGAAGGTGATGAAAATACCAAATTCCTTCATCTCAAAAGTCATCAAAGATACCAAAGAAACATGGTCATAGAAATTCAGCTTAACAATGGTGACATGATCTCCAGCCCTGAGGAAATTAAAGTAGCCATTTGTGATCATAACAAAGCACTATACAAACATATGGATGGTGATCCTACTACCCAAAACTCTTTTTAGTAATATTCCCAATGTCACTATTGAGATTTTAAAAAGTCTCTTTGTCAAGCAATCTCTATGGAGTAACTTATATGTGCTCCTCGTCAACACAACCAAAGACAAGGCTCCTAGTCCTGATGATCTACCATCAACGATTTGATTTTATAGCTACTGATTTCCTTCATCTCGTGGAAGATGTTCAAAAAAAAAAACTCATTGGTGCCATAAACTCCACTTTTCTACCCTTGATTTTTAAAGAAAAGAATGATGATTCCTTCAATAGATTCAAACTCATTTCTCTTTATAACTCCTATAAGTTCATACCCAAAATCATAGCTAACCAAATCAAGAAACATTTAGGACTTCTCATCTCTAAGGAACAAAGCAAGATTCATTCCTAGAAACAAATTTGTGACAACATTATGAATTTCCATTAAGCTCTTCAATCAAACAATAAGGAAGTGAAAAAAAGAGTTCCTTTACCTTTTGACATTTAATTTAGACTTTTTGGTACAAATTTTACAAGCTTTTGGATTCCCTTTGCTCTTTATGATAAGTATCTTTGACTGCATTACTAATCCTTGGATGGCCCCAATTATAAATGAATCTTGTTGTCTTGTAAAGCGACCAGGGGTTTGCACCAAGGCTGCCCCCTACTTATAGATTATTTTGTTGGAAGCTCTAGTAGGACCCTTTCTATTGAACAAAGAGCCTCAGCCATCAGTAAAATCAAGGTTCCCAATGGGGTGAGGGAGATCACAAACGCTAAATTTTGTTGATGATATCATCCTATTGGGGGAAGGAAGCCTCCAAACAGAATATTGGAAATTTAAAGCACTGCCATGACAAATTCTTGCTCACTTTTAGAGCTGCTAATAATGCCAATGAGTGCAGGTTCTACATTATAAACGCATATGTTGTTTACTTGTTTAAGGCAGAAGCTTCTCACAAATTCTTCAGTTTGCTCAAGGCGATGCAAGTCCTTTCAAATGCATGAGTGTCCCCATGAGCTTTAAATTAAAAAAAGTTGATTGTTGATTGAGCCACTTGGAAAAAATTGATAAGCACCTTTTAAGATACAGCAATGGGTACCTAGCCTTGTGGGCAAGCTAGCTTTGTTAAACCTGTCATTTCTAGCCTCCCTATCTACCAGCTCATGACCTGTCATGCTCTTGACTCTATTTTTTATGCTCTTGATAAAAATGTAAAAACTAGAGATCTTTTTGGCAAGGGAGTAAACAAACTCACCAAAGAAGTTTCACCTTGTTGACTGGTTCAAAGTTACTAAAGAAATGTTGCATAGCAAACTACGCATAATATCAACTGCTATCATGAGCACCATTGTTTGGGCAAAGCTTGCTTGGACTCTTTTAAATCCTCTACTGTCTCTTTGGAAATAAATTGTTGGCTACAACTATGGTGATGGCAAGCATGGTTTGTGTCTACTTGAAAACATCCTTCCAAAGCATGGTGCTTCCAAATATTGGTCTTTGATTGTGAAATCTATTGAGCTAATTGGGAACAATATATCTTGGTACCCCAGAAATGCCAATAGTATCAAATGCTAAGATGATCCTATTCTAGGTAATAATCCTATTTGCACTCATACGCCTAGGGACCTCCTATATACAAATCAGCTGGGAATCCAATATCTTGCTCAGCTCGTTGAGTGGGAAAGAAACTACCCAATATGGTCTCATCTTGATGGAATTTCAGATGAGCATCAAAGAAAATGGCTCCTTCTCAAAAAGCAATTCATCGTTATACTTCCTACTGATCAAAATAGTGTTGATAGTTTAACCTAGGGCAAGATCACGTCCTCTGAGTTCTACACATTTTGCACTGGTTCTCACACTTTTCATGTCAGATATCTCCTTAACCATTCCTTGCATAGTGTTTTGAATATCAGCATAAAGTCAAATTGTTTTAGTGACTAATCCAGTAGATTAAGATTCTCACTAGAGAAAATATCATTAAAAGAGGAATTTTTGGTCCACATATCTAATTCAAATGCTTCAAAGATTGTGAAATCAGTCTCACCTCCTCTTTGAATACAAAGAAGCTTCTTCAGTTTGGATCTCTCTAGCTCAGCTTTGGCATTCAACTTTGTAACAGATTAAATCTAGAAAACTGCACTCAACATCGGAACTCTTGCTACGGTAATTCTTTAAAAGGAAAACCTCTCATCAAATGTTTTTGGTCTTTCTCATATTTTTTCTGCATGTGGTTTATTTGGCTTGACAAGAATAAACATATTATTGAAGACATTGCTACTCTGAAAATCTCTTTCATCCTCAGGATTTGGCATGCCAAGGTGAAAAACGCCAACGCCCATTTCAAAAATAAGTAAAATCCAGCCAAACTCTCCAACACAGAACTTAATCTTCTCAAAAAATGGAATCTCGAGGGCTTCTTCAGCACTACCCTGGTTAGCCACCCTTCTCTTGATATTTGTTTCTGCTACCCTACTCTCTTCCTCAATAGGGTTTCTAAATCAAATCTCAGAATCACTGCTGCTGCTGGTCTGTTACAGCTCAACTCTCATCTCAAGATCCTTGATTTCTGCTTAAACTTTGGGTGTCTCTTGTCAAAGGAAACATCTCCGGGCTATCTTCAGTATGGGATACATGACCCAGGGGCTGGAAGATGTATTGCCTGCTTCTATTGATCAAGCTGGGGGTCTGGTGGAAGAGGGTGGGAGGGCCCAGTAGATAAATGAAAGGAAATGTTAGGTATAATAGGGCCCCGGTTTGTGTTGGGGTCATGGAGGTGGAGCACTCAACCCTGATCAGTCCCATCCTCTTTCTTTGGTCCTATCTCTAATCAACGGGCCCTACTCCCTACCATCTATAGGGCACTTGTTGGAGCCCAACCTCTATCCTTTTCAACACCGTTTAGTTCCCTCTAGTCTACCATACACTTATAACAAAATATCCCTCTGAAAAGCAATATATTCAGATGGGACATTTTAATTTTGGAATTATTAAACCTTTTTTCAATGAACTGCAAGAGAGCTCAAGACTTTACAACAATCTTTTCAAGTTGTTCTAGCATGTTATATCATCAAAGGCTAGAGGAAGAAGCGCAAAAGGAGAATTCATCAAAGGATCGCAAGCTTTAAAAATATGATCCTTTGACAAATTGATTAAGTGGGGCTAAAAACAAAATAACAAAGAAGATACACTAGAAGTGATTAAGAATATGAGCTTTCAAGTACGATGAATTTTAATGTAATACACACCTCCAGAAGTACTTCGGGTGGCTTCATATTCCATGGCAAATGTAGTTGACAGTGATGAATGAAGCGTAGATATAGAAATAAGGTCTCTTACACGTCGTACATGAGACCTCACAGACCTGTCATCATACAATGCTGGATAACAGAATACAGAAAAATGTGTTATTTTTCTAAGATACCAAAAAAATTGAATGCTGCTATCAGATTTGCATGTCTCTAGAAAATATGTTCACATAATTCAAAATGATAATAATGCTTAATGGTATGAAAAATTTGGGTTATATACCTGTAACCATTTCTAAAGAACAGCCTCCTGTAGTAATATCACCAACATCTCCAATTTCAAAGTAATCTGCAAGCTGGTGGCGGGACCCATCTTTCATAACCATAATCAGGTCATAGCAAGTGTAAAAGCAGGTTTCTGGGGCATCAAGAAGAAACTGTCTCAGATCCATGACAGAATCTCCCGGATTGATCTGTTCAGAATTCCATAAAAATCCGGTATAACATACAAGGTTATTATGTTACATGGCTGATTTATAACAAGATCAAAAACAATACTGAAAACAATTTTATAGTATTTATTTGGAAAAGCATAAAACAAATACATATGGGACAAGAAGAGACAGATAGCCCCATACATAGTTGTATAATAGAGCCACTTCTAAAGAAGTCATCTTGGCCTGATTACAGCTGTAAGAAAACAAAGAATAAACTAGACCAATCTCAAAATTAGCATGACAATCATTTAAAATGATTGATGAATATAGCTGGAAGCTATTAAGAGAATCTTAAATTCATGACCTTCTCAGCAAAGGTCATTTTGTGTGGAAAATGTAGCAAGTTGGATTTTGCTTCAGAACAATTAGCACTATTAATGGAGATGTAGTTCTGGCAAAGAGAAGAAACAAACCTTCTACTTATGGCAAAATCTAATGTTGTTCATATAAAGCTAAACTAAAGTCTGTATTTATCATAACATGCGAGAAAGAAAGTATGATATCAGGCACATGGGGATACAACCAGAGTCCAGACTTTTGAAGACACAAAGGTGAAGTCTCAAAGCAATGATTGATACAGCCAGGACAGAAGAAAATGGATGTGACTCCAATATAGGGTGATATATATATATATATGGAATTGTTGACATCCATGTGAATATAACTCAATATATAATTTCCCTTACCTTCCTTTTCATAGGTTTAGAGATTTTTGACCTGCAACACTCCACTGGTGGGAATGCTCCAGTTACAGCTTATGAGAAGGAACAACTCTGATTGTCTAAGTCTTGCACTCTTGCATTCTTAATGGAATCACATGTTTAATTTGATTCCAAAAGATTTACTTGCTTCTGTCACACAGGTGGTGTATTTGTGATTGATTATGTCCCCACCAGACCAATAAGCCTCTAGTTCACCAAGCTGCTTTGAACTTTTTCTCTCCTACTGCCTCTGTCATCCTCCTTTGTCCCTTTGGATTCTTGTATATTCACAAAACAAATCATTTTGATGCTCAATAAGTCGATAGTTATATTACCCACCTTTCTTAGTTTATGTCCAACTATTATAGCCCCCCTGACAAAATCAACTTGTCCCCATGGTACATGAATCATGAACCATTGGTAATTATAAGGAACATAAAACTATGCATTAGAGATTCCATTGTGTCCCAGACCAGGGCATTTTGTCCATATCCTCCACATGCAATCCACTTCAAAAATAGAAACATGTGGTTTCATGTGTATGTCAAGTTCAACATAAATTCCTTGAGGGTCTCCATGGTTACCTCAAAATTATTTGGTGCAACCTCCTCCAAAGAAGCCTCCACAATCCAAAATTAACTCCCAAGCTTGGATCTCATGTGCTAATTAGGTTTATGTCATCCTGAAAACTCATTGTTCTAGGATCTTTTCCTCTTGATTCTTATTTTTTATTTTCCCATGATAAAAGGTAAGCTCTTCAAAAGCCATGCAGTAAGTAGCAAAGGAGCAACCACGAAGGGCTTCTGGCAAGAATTCTAAAATATGGTCTGGAATCACTTATTTTATCCACTGCAATATCCTTAAAAGACCTTATTTTCATGGACTTCCCCCTTCTTGGTCACTACAAAACATTCATCCCATTCACAAGTAACAAGATAGTTTGGACACAAATGATTTACTATGGTTAGACATGCATGGACCACAAGTTACAACTTATGCCATGGTGTGGCACATAAGGTTTACTATGTATTTGGGTCATGCTAATCACAACTCATGCCATGGTGTTGAACATAAGGTTTACTTTGTATTTGGGTCATGTTAATAACTTATGCCATGGTGTTGAACATAAGGTTTACTATGCATTTGGATCATGTTAATCTCACAACAATGACACAACTAGGCTACAAGTGAGATTTTTGGATCCCAAATTATGCATCACATTTTTACTCTTTGAGTTTCATTGAGGAAGCTTACCTAGAAACTTCTTAAGTCTTTTGATACTCTATAATTTTCTGCTTGGTATCTCAAAGCTCTTTATTATTGCCATCATTGTGCTCTTTGAGATAGTTGTTGGTCAATCAAGATTACATAAGGACTCTCTATCCTTGTAAGCACAATTGGAGTCAAACAAGGAAACTACTTCCCAGTTCCCACCCTGTTTGGAACCTACATATACAAGCAAAAGAACTTTCTTTAATAGAAAATCTTGTTGCAATTGGTTGTACCTTACTTTGTGTATTGATTTTTGAATAGCTTTCTATTGACAACGTAGTTCTTCTTGTGTTTTTCCTAAGGGCTTGCAGAGACAATTAGATTCTCTTGCCCAGTTCTATGAGCTTTGTGGTTGTCATCCTGTTATTAACCTAAATACATAAAAGGCCATGATCGTAAATGACTAAAGAAACATTTTTTTCCAATTTTTACTTTCTTACAAATACAAGATGGTGGAGACTATGCAAACCTACACCTACATGATGGTTCAACTTATATGTCCACCTCTCAATTGCAAACCTACTTATCAATCCTAATTGTGTGAGGGACATGCCTCTCAATCTATTTGGAAGCATCAATTTTTTTGCATACATTTACGGACAACTCTTCAAAGCTTGTCTCTTCAATGTAGTCACTAACAATGTTATTTATGGCTCAAAAGTTTAAAGACCTAATATAGAGATTTTGACTAGGGGTGTTTAGAGAGTGTACATGTTACTATAATTCAGCATATGATCATTGTAAAAAGGCAATTCCTTATACAATCTCCAAGATAAAAGGAAGGTGATGCAAAGTCAAACTCAACATAGAAACATTCAATATTTATCTTAAAACACATATCAAACAATATGCAAAAATATATACAAAACATATTTATAGTTAAAAAAGGACTATAGAAAAGTGTGATTCCCCTCTAAAAACTAACTCCCCACAAATCTCCTTTTCTTATCCTGCCTTCTCAATCATTACATATCTTCCACTTAATATCCTTTCCTCATTCACAAGGCACTGTCTCCTAGTTTAGCTCTAACTCTCCATTTTTAGCATGCGTACAATCATTATTCTCCCAAAAGGCTGAGCTGCTACAAACTATTTCTAAACTTAGAAAATACAGTTTGCCTACCTCTTGATTTTTAGGAATTGATTTACATCATTTTCCCCTTTTTCAAAAAATTTTGAACCTCTTGGTTCAAAGCTAAGTTATATGAAAACAAGCTTCAAGAAGTTCAAACACTAAGAAACTTAAGATCAAATAATTACATTTTTCTTTCTCTTTTGTGATGCAAGATTGCTTCTACTCGAGGACGTGAATACATCAAACATCCAAGTAAGAGTTTAGAATAGATGGTAAAGCCATCCTTTTGACTTGAAGAACCTAGCCACAATGTTCTGTTCCACCAAATTAGATACCACTACAACTCATCACATTTTATTTCTTCACTTCCAACCTCTTGTTGGATCAAAGATCCTCCTCCTTTGCCAATAGGTTCTCTTTCTCTTTTCCCAGCTCCTTGAATGCTTAGGGGCCCTCCTTCATTGAAAATCATCATGGCTCATTGTATCACTTATCAAACCTTCTATTCTCCCTATAAATAAATTATTAGAAACAAAAATGAAGTTAAAGGAATCAAAAACTCCCATCGGTGCTTCATTCTTTGCAATATGCCATTAAGGCATGCTTTCCATTTTTTTTTATAGGGCCTTTGTTTCCTAACTCTATGTAATGCCCCTCTAAAGCTTTGATTGCTCACAAGACAATTCTTTCTTTGCACCCTCTTGCTTTGTTGCACAACAAATATATATTTCTCTATACAATCATTCCCATTCCTTCTCCAAGAAAGAGATGATCTTCTCCTCTATTTTCATTGATTATGGGATTTTTCCAAACAACCCTCTACCTACTCCTTGTTGGTTGTATTATCTAATTCCAATAATACTTCATCACATATGTCGCTCCCAAAGATCTCCACCTCTGTTGAAGCTTCATCTCTAATGTGGATTGCTTCCACTACTACAACATCATGGCCCTCCTCTTGTGATTGGCTACATTCATCTTCCTTGCAATCTTCAAACTTTTTTCCTCTTGCAATATAATCTTCAATGCCTTCCCCTTCTTCGAGGTAACACAACACAACAGCTCCATCTCACTCATCCTCTTTATCTTCATCCCATTCATCTATCTCTACTCTCTAAAACTCTCAAAAGATGACATTTATGGGTCTTTAATCCACTAATAATTTTGCCAACTCTTCAAGGGATTTAATCTTTCCCTATTCTAGCAATTCTATCCCTTGGCTAATTCTTGATTCTATGGCTTTCCTCTCTAACTATAACTCTTGCTCACAATGTGAGTATTTATACTCAAAATTCTTTTTCACCTCACACAACTCTTCAATGCCTTTGATGTAGATTTTTTTTCTTTGCTTTCTTATTATTGCATATCTCAGATTCCACCATGACTCTTCTAACTCAATCTCTAATGCTTGCAACTCTTTCTATTGGTCCTTTGTTAACTTCTAGCTTTGCATTTGTCTTATTTTTTCTTCCACCCTAGTTATCCTCTTTCTTACATTATAATATAACTCCATATTTGGATCCATTGTCATATCCACAACCCCAAAATAGAGCTACAACTCTCTTCTCCTCTTCCCTTTTGGATGGAAAATCTATTGACCATGTATCAATGTTTTGTTGCTATTCTTAATCCATTTGAAGAAACTAACACAAATTCGGAGTGCAAACCTACAAGTTAGTACTTCACGGGTCAATACAAAACAACTTCAACTCTTAACACTCTTCAACTCGAGCAACTACACCTAACAACACTGATACCAACAAACTACTATAAAAACATCTAATAGGCATTCAAATAGTTGAATGATTCCACCTTCTTCTTCCTTTACGAAAAACTAACCATGTCACAACACCCAATCACATTGAACTATTGCACAGATAGTTGTCATTGCACCAAAAGATCGACCTATTAATGCCCGATACAACCGCCAAAGTTAATGAATCCATCGGAAGCGGTTAAGCCATGTCACAAACCCGAGTGCTACACTATACAACACAAGGAGACCAAGGGCGCACACCTTGCAACGATCCCCCCTCCCCCCCCAATGCAAGTGAGGGGTTCAAACCCGTGACCCAAACTCCGATACCAATTATTGCAAAGACGGTTGTCATCGCACCAAAAGATCGACCTATTAATGCCCAATACAACCGCCATAGTTAATGAATCCACAAGAGGCAGTTAAGCGGTGTCATGAACCCAAGCGCTACGCTATACAACACAAGGAGACCAAGGGTGCACACCTTGCAAAATGAACATGGTTGTCGCTATGTAGCAAGCTCGAATCTTACCCAAAAAAAATGGACAAAGAGCTTGACCATCAAAATACTCTGACACAAATACAAGTTTGAATCTCGTCCAAGCAAATTGTATCTACCCTCTTTTGTAGTTATGATGTGTCCATCAACATCTTGATTGAGGACTAATATATTGGCTATGATGGTTCTAATAGCTTAAATGATGTCACTATCAATCTATTTTTCACATCTCCATAAGTTCTCTCTTGAACCATAACTATGGCTATTCCTTCAATCAAAATAGATTTATATTTGGCCACTTCAAGAATAAATGAATAAACATGCGACTTTTCTATTCTATAATTGAGAAATATGTGAATGTTGGATGGACCTCCACCCTGACTTGGGTGCTATGATTGCAACCGACTTTGCACCCTTCTTTGACTATGGCTAACATGAAAATGCAACATTTCTACCATGCACCCTTCCCTTTTAATTTTTGTGCTACAAACCCACTTAGTAGCTTTGACTTGACATAATTTGTGAGGGCCTCTTTCTCAACTAAACACTCACAATGCTTGGGGCTGCCCAAATTCCTCTTCCACAACCAATCTGTCCTTGCTCTCATAAACTATGTACTCTATGTATAAGTGTGAAGAGAATAAAGGGACAACTACACAAGAAATGACAAAGAAAATTATTGCTATAAAGCACAATGGCTCACACACACAAGAATGATTTGCTCTAATAACAAACTAAGCAACGTTAAAATCAACATAGAAACATTCAATATTCTTCTTCAAACACACAACAAACAGTTAGGGAAGAAAGCATCGACAGTTGATAGTACGCACGAAAATATATAGCAACATTATATTTACAAATTAAATAAAAATTATACAAAAGTATGACTCCCTCTAAAAACTAACTCTCCATGGATCTATCTTTCCTATCCTATCTCCCCAATCATTACATATCTTCCACTTATTATCCTTTCCTTGCGCACAAGGCATTGTCTCCTAATTTAACTCCACTTTCAGCATAAACCGTTGTTCCCCTAAAAGGTTGAGATGTTACAAACCACTTCTAAACATAGAAAATACAATTTACCTACCTCCTAATTCTGAGGAATCAACTTGCATCAAATGGCATTAACTCAACTATCAAAATAATTTTATTGCTGATATATTCAATGCACTTGGGCTTCTCTTGTAGATTTATTGCCTATATGTCTTCAAGTTTATTTTCTACCTCCGTAAACTATGATCTTTGAGTTATTCACCTTCAAATGGAAAGAGATACCAATATTTAGCCCTTTGTTCTATGGAGAAGATTGACTCCCTCAGTCTCTATTAACGCAAGTTTTTGTTGGTATTCCAAGACCGCTCTATTTGTCCAACTTATCAAAATCCCCATAGAAAGAATTCCTCCATTTCAATACTCCTTGGGTGCCCCATCTCACCTCCTTCACATAGCCTCTCTGCACCAAGATGGCTTTCACTATCAAGCATTTCTTGCAAATTATTGATGGATCCATCATTTGTCTTCAACACTTACAACATCATCAATCATATGACTTAAGGATTCTACTAGTGATAACTTAAAGAAAAGGCCCCTAAAAATGTTTTATAAAATCCAAGTGAATATTTCCTTTTCTTGAAAACAACATTAAAATTAAATGGTGAATATTTCCTTTTTTTGAAATAAATATTATTTTGACTAGTGAATTTATGCACATCACTAGACATTTGCAAAGAATGTTGGCGAATCTTGGTAAATTATAAGTAAGCACATTAATTACCATGGCAAATCCTTCCTTTTAAAAAATTATTAAATTCCTATGGAGAAGCAAGAGCTCAAGGGTGGTAGCCACCTTGGGGCAATGTCTCCTTGCGAGGTCAAGAGGTAGCACCCCCATGGGTACAAGGGGGCAACAACCACTTGCAAGGTTTGGGAACTATAGCCCCAACACTCTCTTGTAACAATACAAGCAAGGTCAAGGGGTGGAGGCCCTCACTACCAAGCACAAACCCACTATCAAGAAAGCATTGGAGCTCACATTGACTAAACATTTTAAATCAATGTCATATTAAGAAGATATTTATATAATGGTGCTACTCAAAGCTATAAATTCATCTCTAATCTAACAGCTTTCATTGTTTTTCAAGGAGTAAAATGGACTTGTGCTTTAAATTTTCATCAAGCTTGAAATTCCTTTTGGACTGTTGATCTCAATTTCGCAAGTAAATTTTACTTCATTAAAAGCAATGAGAAGCATTAGCTTAGAGACAAATTCAAAAATGGGTAATGAAGATTGCTGATATGGCTCTAAAATAAGTAAGAATTATGTAATATTAATGGCAAATCAAGTTAGATTTGTACTATTATGTTACCAATTCATCAACTAGAATCCCCAAATCTAGGTATAATCCAAACCTAGTTCAATGTAGCCATGGGATTGTACAAGGGATGAAAAAATTATTTTGGGTTCATCTTGAATGAACCCAAACGAACCCATAACGAATTATGATGCATTTTCTTGAACATTGCAATGAACTTGAAGGCTTTTTAATTTTTTCCATTGTGTTTTGCTGCAATTTCTCAAACTAGTTCAATTTATTCAGCAACATTTACCTATGGTGGCATCAAGTGATTAGGTGGGCGATGGCACAAAAAGTCAAAAAGATAAAAGGTTGTTGGCTCCAAATACATAAGATGAATATTCTTGATCCTTCACTATTGGATTAACAACTATGGGCAAGGACAAAAGCATAGGGGTTGGGCCTAAGCAATAAATGAAGGTTTCGGGCTAAGAAGAACAAACATATATTTGCAAAATACAAATGGGAGGTGCAACATTTTCCTCTATTCTCTAATTCAGAAATTTGGAATTGGAAAGTAATTTACTTATAATTGGATGATTCCCTCATAAATATTTTCTTTTCATGCAGATATATGACCCATCTGAAAAATGGAAACACTACTATTCATGAGGTTTAATATAATATATTAATGCA
Source organism: Sequoia sempervirens (assembly GCA_007258455.2). Classification (NCBI taxonomy): domain Eukaryota; kingdom Viridiplantae; phylum Streptophyta; class Pinopsida; order Cupressales; family Cupressaceae; genus Sequoia; species Sequoia sempervirens. The sequence continues at coordinate 12,099 of VDFB02192628.1, read as the reverse complement.
TTTAAATTTTAATATTTTATATTTGATAAAATTATATTTAAATTTTAATATTTTTAATTTGAATTATTATTTAATTTGATGTAATATATAGAAATTTGAATTTAATTCTTTCTTTTAGGTTGTAAATAGGTATATATTTATGATTTTTATGGATTTTGTACCAATGAGCCCAACCCCAAAAAAAATTTGGTCAAGTCCGCAAAATGAACTGGCAAACCCAAACCTACACTAGTACCAAGATTAGTAACTTAGCTTATAAACTTTAGGCAAATTAGATCTAATCACACATCGAATATTGTAGCAAAATAGTTCAATTTATAAGTTTTATAAAACAAATGCTCAAGTGATTGAACCAGCCCTAAACTAAAAATTTGTAAAAATGTGGTGATTTAGGTTACCTTACAACTTGTATTATTTGCCAAAAATTGAAGCCCCAATTTCAACTATTTGCCATTTAGCAAAAAATTACCACTTAAAAAATCACTAGATTCTACCTAGGCCAACTAAGGGTTTGTTCCAATGAACATTGAATTAACACAACCCACCAAATTCCACAAGGCAATGGGATATGTCATCTTTGTTCTTTCAGGAATGGAAATCAAGGAGTGCTTTATTTTTAATTGTTTGCCTACTAAGATTACCTTATTTTTAAGTACCTATCTACTATGCAGTCCGAGAGAGATATCATTGTTTCCAGTGGCACTCTAGAGGTTCCCTCACCACCTTCTTCCAACATGGAAGAACCACCCTCAAACATTGAGAATTATAGAAGACTCCCAAGGTCACTATGTTGACTAATTTTATTCATCCAATTCAAGCATTTGAAGTTGTCATGTCCTAAATGAAATCACACTTCATACGTTAATAAAGAAAGAAAAGCGTGGTAGTGTCCCTCTTAGCACACTTCTTCCAAGCACCCAATTCTTCTTATTCTTGCATGAGGCATAATCAATCAAAACTCTCCATCATCCGCTTGTCCAAATTCCTAGCCATTGAGGCAAACACACATCAACTACCAATTTTGTCTCTACTTTATTTCCTACAAGGATTGTCTAACCAAGCCTCCTAAACTAAATCATCTTCCTAAATAGTTTATCAAATCTTGGATTGGCCCTTCCATGATGGTGAAGAATGAAGATATTTATCATTCCTTTGCTCCACAATTTTCCACAAACTAGAGCCAAGCTTTAACCTCCACTGGCTCTCTTCTCATATTCAAAGTTTTATATGGTTATCAGTACATGTTTCACATGACTTTCAAGTTTATCTTTTGTAAATTATCTAGGCTTTACTTGTTTTAGATGTTGCCTCTCTAGTTTTGCTTATCAATTGTCCTAGTCTGCATTTAGTTTTTCAGATTTTAAACTTACTTTACTTCCTACTTGCTATTGCAACTTAATGTACTTTGCCAACGTACTTTGATAATTAGTGGATATAAAAATTGAAAATTCCTTTCTTTCTTTCTTTGAGTAGCATAGTAGCATATTACTCACATAAACATAGCTCATATAAAATAAGAAAAGTAAATCCAAAAAGCATAGCTTACACACAAAGTGACAACTGAATCTAAGCACAAATGATCTCACATCTAACAGCATGCGAAAATCAGAGCCAACAAAATCAACATGTGATTGTGATAAGGGATAAGCAAAAGTTTAATAGTTATTAATAATTTTTAATATACAAAAACTGACTCAAGTATTGGGCATAAATCTATCAACCATCAAAACAGAGATGTGACAGTCATTCATAAGTCAAGCTTTAAGAACAAATGTAGGCCATCCGTCACAAAAAACTAAAAAGGATGTTTTCTTCCAAAGAAACCTCCCTGCATTTTATGCATTTCATCATCATCAAACTGTCTAAAGATACTTGTAGGGCATCAAAGCACTTCCGAGACAGCTGCAAAGAGCAATGGCATGCTTAACTGAGATATGAATACTTAAGGAAGATGAAAAAGCTGGCTCGTGAATCAACATACATACAGGTAACCCAAATAAGAGAGAGTACAATGAAGTGAAGTTAGAGAAACCCTAAGTGACTCATGAACACTGAGTACCATATGCATCCAAGATGACAGGACACATAAAAGGTCAGAGTGGCACATGCTTATAGAAGTTACTGGCAGCCAAAGTTAAGGATGAAATCATGCTCATGCTAGAAATAGAGTAATTTTCTAAACTGTCAATTTGCAGATACAGAAAATGGTAATTTAATATGCTTATTTAACATTCTTGGAACTATGACACCATTTCTTGTTTTCTGGGCATATTAAGAATGCACTGCATAGCAGATTATTTCCATTTGCAAAGTACAAAGAATTAAATAGTTTACCTGCAACTCAAGTTTTTCTCCACATGGTCCCTTCACAGTAACAGGATAAAGACGAAGCTCCCCTGACACCAAACCATCAATGCATGCTAAATACAATAAATCTCAACAGACAATTAGCAACTTGGATTATTGATATTTTATAATTATATTACATACTTCTACAAAATACCAACAATTATGAGATGAAGGTAAACCACATTAAAGCAATCAAACTCATGCAGTAGAAACATTTTGGACCAGAATGAACAAACTAAATTATGCATTATGACCATTCTATAAACCACATCCAATCAGGATGTTAATTCTTCCCATACATGCCATAAATCACACCGGCTTACCATTCCCCTGCTTAACTGTAGAACTAGAATCTGTCTCATTTCCATTTTCTGAGATATGCAGATCCTTGTCGGGAGAACCCTTCTCTACGTGTTCTGGTCCATTTACAACAATATTGGGATCCTTTAATACATCTGAATTTTGGCCAGACTGATCAACAATTTGTTCTTTCACTGAGGAAATCTCGTTTGAAGCAGGTTTTACATCCACCATTGGATTATTCTGAGTAGCATTCTTGGAATTCATTCCTCCTCTTCCTTTGTTTTTGGATTTATTTGACCTTCCTGCCATCTTAAGTATCACCACATCCCATCATTAATTCATAAACTAAAAAGGATGCCTCTTAATGAACTAAAGAAATATGATGATCAAGAGCTAAAAGACCTAAAGAAGTACACTAATAGACTTGTAGTTTTCTATTTTTTGCATGAAAATTTAAGAGTTTTTTGTAGCAGAATTTTTTCTTATTAAATCCCAGAGAGGTAATAGTATGAAGAGAAACAATAAAAAGACTTAAAATGTGTGCATGCACTGAATTTCTATCAATTGATTGAAATATAGCCAATTCCCTGTTTTTAAAATAATAGCATTCCCTCAATCTCTATCTGCAGTCTCTGGATAATTATGGTCTATAAATTAAATGTTTATGCGACAATGATGTTTATTAAATATCAATATAATTAATCTTTGTTTTTGTTGACATCTATTTCAATATTTTAAAATGTCAATTTTTAATTTTTAAGTATCATGGCAATTTACATTCTTTGAAGTTGCATATCCAGACTAATTATTTTTTCAAAATTTAAATTAATTATAAATATTTTTCTATTTTTGCCATCTCCAAGTACGATCTCCAAATTTTATTCAAATCAAAACACAGGCACAAATCCCAGACTCCCATACCACTTTCCATCCCCTCATAACTATGATATTAAAATAAGAGATTCACTATACTGATCATATTGACAAAAAAACATCACTAACCTCATCATTAGTCTTTCCATCTTTGAGCTAATAGTATTTCTTTTTCTCCCAAAGGTGTTTTCCTTTCTACCATATGACTCAATCTCTTAACTTACACATTCAAGACTGAATTTGTTGTGCAAAATACCTAAATACCTAATAATACGGCCAGCAGCAATAACACCATCATTTGAACCCATCTTGACCCAATGCAACTGAGATCTACTTAAGATTGAAAAGGTCAACCCCACACTTTGGCAATGCCCTTTAGATATCAGATATCAGAACACAATTGAGGCATACAACATTAAATTAGCCAGACTTTTAGAAATACCTTTTTCACATTTTGTATTGAGGTTAATTAGTTCAACACTAAACTGAGATCTGGAAGAGAATGATGATTTGACATATGTTGTTCACATTTCGTATTTACTGTTAAAATATTTTCTAGTACATTGATTTGATGCTTTACACATAATGAGTGAAGTTGCAATTTCTCTTCCAAGGGATTTGATTCTCATGCCATTGATTTGCTTCTTTACAGCCAGCATTACAGCCGTATCTGGACAACAATAAAGTTGAGGTTCTTACCATCATTGACTATAGTATAGTGATGGAAAATTGTACAAACTCAGATTTGAACAAAGACTTACAACAGGCTGATGGCCTGCTCTATGCTCAGCTGCTATCCAATTTGTTAATGGACCTTCTGACATCTCTCAAGAAGCTCCTTACCAGTTCCAAGGCTGAAGCAGATTGACAAACCTGCAACACCTTTGCACTGGCAAAGTGAAGACCAAAAAACAAAGAGGATACAAAGGATAGCCCTTAATATTAATACTGTGACTTTGTAACATGTTAAGAGATATACGGGATATTGTAATATTTTATTTTTCACTTTGTAACTGACGGTGGTTGACAATTAAAATTAATAATGTTCTTAGCATGTATCAATAGTTAATAGTCAAATGAATTTTGCACTGAATAGGGAGTTTTGAAAAGAAAAATGTAACAGCTTGCAATAGAGAGGAGCATTGTAGATGTTGCACAAGAATAGTTGCAGTCGAAAAAGTGTGTTTGGCTGCCCTTTAGCGATCCCAGGAATGGTAGCCAGCCCTCTTTCTATTTTATTTCTGAATAATTTACAAGGAGATCTCCTCTCTACTGCTGCAAATAATTGTATTCTTTGTATGTTAATGTAGCCAAGGCACTCTCTCTGAATTCTGGTTATCAGCTAACATCTTTGAATTCTTGTAATTGTGGTTCCCTCTGAACATGATTTTCCAAATGAAAATTTGTACTGACAAGAAAGCCTGATATGCACAATATTGGTCCCCTGAAAATATTTTGGTAAAGAATGATATTATGATGTTATCCATATACAAGAATCTAGTTTATTACTCCACATGACAACTCGTTTTCCTGTTTGCAAATTTTGAGATTCAGCTGGTAAGGCTCCAGGCCCAAATGCTAACAAATGCTTATTAGGATGCTTCAGTTCAAAGCTCATAGGTGGAGAAATTCTCCCCCAAGGGTTACACACCACTTGCTGAATGTAAAATGCTCTCAGTAAAACCCTCAGGGCACTGCCTCTGTACTGCAATCAGTAAAATCCCGATATTCTTAGCTCTGTAAACCTATACAAAGGATTGTCTCTAAAGAATTATGTATTGGTTCAAACATAATTTGAAGTACAAGCGACAAAGAAAACAATTAATTAAAATGACCTGCAAGTTCTCAAAGGCTGCAGGTTGCATGGTCACTCCATACATACACTATTACACATAAACTAGGAAGTTATTACACATAAACTAGGAAGAAATGGCCGTACATGCACAAGCAAGATAAAAAAGCAATCAATGCTTACTGGAAAATTCACTCTCGGCTCTCACATTCCCAGAACTAATTAGCACCGTTACATATAAGATAAGTAACTCGCCCTGTACTTTAAGTCTGTACTTATTTCATATTATTCCATTTGCCAAAGCATTCCAAACCCCTGAAAACAAGAGATATTTGGTATCATTCAGTATGGGTATTTAACGGGTGTCTTAATGATTGCACTAGCTGCCATTTAAATGGTTTGTGTGATCATTTGAGACTTCCTTCCGCTATATGATAATGTTTATAACTATCTATCTACTCTAAAACCTCAACCTCACATGTTTATTCCATGGAAAACGTTCTAGCAGTAGGGGAGTATCCACCTACCAAACTGGAGTCTAATGAAATAATTTAATCACTGATCAAGCTAACCAACTGCCATAACACAAAAAAGCGGGGACAAAGCAGGAGATGGAACCATATGCCAATCACCCAAAAGAAGTTGAGAACAAATCAATGCAAATAATATGGTATTCAAAGACTTCCATGTAACTGATGCACGAGATTCAAAAACAGTCGCCCAGGCATTGCAGTCAGTCTGTATTTTTCCCCCTTAGAAATTGACATGTGTTGAACAGCAGGCGAAAAACACGTATAGGTACAAAAATGGAGCAGATAAAAAGGAACTTACTGATTAAATGAGTTGATCGAAAAAGAAACGTTGCAGGAGGCGCAATCTCAACTTGAAATGATGATTTTTGCAGCCGCGAACATCCTTGCGTCTACTAAGGCGGAGGGGTTTGGGTTTTGTTGCTTCTGATAATCTCTTTTCTTTTGTTTGAGGTTTTTATCGCAATATTATATTAACCCTAGGGTTGTGAAGATAAAACGTGATTCTTTTGATAACTAAAATTCATTATGCGAGACTTTGGCTGAAATGAAAAGGACTTCTTCTCTGGTAAATTGTGGAAAAAGTGGGATGGAATAGAATGGAATGGGTAGGTAAATATCATTTTAAAGGGGTATCTTTAAATAATAGGAAGAGTTTAAAGAGTTTTTATGTTTTGGTAATATGTTTATTTTTTATATTAGGGGTGGTCCGTATTATAAATAGTAAGATATGTATACTTTTTTTTGTTTAGATCATCATAATATTAACGTTGTTGTATTTGTCAAATTATGGTGTGGTTGATTCTTTATCAAGTAACAAGAAATGTGTTGATTTGCTAAGTGAATTTGCATTTACAATTGAAAATCTAATGGTAATTGAATTGTATGAATTGTATATCATTTTTGTCCAAAATTAATGAAGTGACAGTAGGTAGTGAATGCAAAATTATAAAGTGCAAGAAATATATTCTTGTGAGAACATAGTTATTGACACATAATTACAAATTACAACATACAAAAATATTAGGAGAGTACATTACTTGTTTTATATGTGTTTATTTGATGTTTGTTAAGAAAATCTTGTGCATGCTCTATAAAATGATAATGTTAATAGGATTTTTTTAGAAGAAGTAACCAATAAAGTTCAATGTGCACAATATCATCAAATTTGGTAAACATTTTGAATAAAATGATGTGTTTGTTGAAATAAAAATAATCAAGTTAATTACAAATTGGTATATTCATGTTTGTGAAAGAAGATGCAAATTGTTAAAAAGGATTTTGATGTGAACATCAACAATGTCAAATGGGATTTCAAATTTTGAAATATATATATATTACTTGTAATCATAGTGTTTATAGTTGTTGTACATGAAAGTGTTGTGTGAAGTATATGGTATTGATTTAATCTTAAAGGAAAGGAAGTAGAACTAGAAGTGGGAACATCCCAAAGTCCAAAGGAACTCCAAATGCTAGAAGGGAAAAAGTGGCAAAGCCATCAATAATCTTTGTAGGGATTTGATGAGAAACTAATAGTAAAAAGTGGAGGTAGAATTAGAAGAATTCTAGATGAACCCCACAAGTCTACAAAAGAGAGTTGAAGTGAAAGGGGTGGAGGGAAAAATGGACTAAAGTTTAGGAGGTCAAGAGACTAGGAGGTGAAGAGAAGATTGAAGAAGTATGTTGGAACTCTACATGAGGGATTGTAAAGGATGTAGGAAAAACATGTAGAACTAGTGAAAGGAAATGGAGGTAAAATTGGAGGAAGTCTAGAGGTTGGAAAATGCAACAGGATTCTACTAAAAATGGAATTGGATGAAATACAAAAAATGATTGAGGAATTGAAGGTCTAGATGTTGTGAAGTCAAAATGGAATATGGAAGAAGTTTGTTAGATTTTTGCAAGTTTGCAAAGGGGAATCAAAGCACAAAGATGAAGGGTAGAACTTGATAAGATGTCGGGAGAATGCATGGATGCAAAAGAAGATGGGAGGTTGGGAGGCTGGGACAAAGAAGAAGTTTGGACGTCTATTGAAAATCCATGAACTAATGGAATAAATGAAATTTAAGAGAAGAAAGGATTTGATAGATGTTAGTAAAATTTCTATATGGGACCAACGGTGGAATTAAAGATCAAACAATTGAAAAAAGTTTGAAATTCCATTGAATCTCTACTCCACAATATCGAAGAAAATGACCAAAAATCCTATAGAATTAGAACTTTTTTTGGAATTTTGTAGCTTCTAGTATATGATAAGAATATGGGGACAAAGAGAACAACATTTAAGCAATTTGACTTAAGGAATACCCATTTGAATATTTCTTAGATTAGTTATAGATGGTGGAAAAAAGAGGTCAAATACACGAGGGATTGGGTTTCTTTTTTTTTTTTTGCATTTTCAAACTAATCCCAAATAGATGGGCTCCTTCACATGGGAACTCCTCTACATCTTACCATGATCATCTTGGCTCTATATAGTGGAAAGTTTCTCCATTAGATCCTTAGATCTTCCCTATGTGTGCTACTACTTAGCCAAAAAACATAAAGATGAGGATGACACCATCACAAACTAGAAGCCCATTACTAATGGTTAGAATCTCTTAGATGGTTGGTACACTTTGAGGCACTAGACTTTCAATATTTATTTAAAATATATGTATTTATCAAAACAAAAAGACCATAATCCATGCACTAAAGTTTCAAGTTATGAATATAAAACAAACTTGAAGAAAAAAATGAAGATTACTATAAAATTAGAGATCCCCTTAACCTCATTTTTAAGTAACTAAATTATATAATCAATTTTACAAAAAAATACATTGAAATAATATTTTAATTAAAGAAAAATCACAAACATAAAATCTTCTAAATATATCTATTTCATTAGTTTACACTATTTCAAAATTCTAGTGACTTCAAGTTAAAAGGTTAGATTAGTTTTTCCATTTCCTTTATAAAAGTGGGACACAACTTTGATCTTTTACCTAGAAACCTCATATGTGTAGTATCCTCCCAAGTAGTTGTTTTTATTAGATAAGTTGCATTTACTGGGTGCAATACCCATAATACAAAGAGCCCAACAGGCCAAAAAGAACCAAGATCAGTAGTACATACTAGAGTTTAGACAAAAATTAACAAAACCCAAAATAGACACAATACTTAGAATAGGAGACACCTGAGACCAACCCACTATTTGGTGACATCATCCCATTTTTGAATGAGGAGATTTAAAACATCATCTCTAACCCAATCAAGGCCCTCACCCTCGCTCTTCTTGTCCACCTCCTCCTTGATGACATTGAATAGAGCAACGGAAAATCTATGGATGATCTTAATGGTAAAACAAGCCAACTTAGTGAACTTTCATTCAAGTTTCTCCATCTGCTCTCACGGCTTGTTGATGTCCTTGTTGCTCTTCCTTTGAGTCATCTCTTCCTTCATAGCCCTAGAATCCAAAGAGTGGGTGGAGTCCTCTTTAAGAAATCTTTTCAGGTTCAAGAAGTGACTGGGACAATCGACGAACTCCTCAATCTCCTCCACAGTGTCCTTACACCCATCTCTACCGTTAGTCCACTCTGAGTTGCTAGAAATTTCATCCACCAGTATCTCTTTCTTGTTCTTTGCTAGTCTATGAGACCTCCTGACGCTTGTTTCCTTCATTCCCATATGAATACTCGCGGCCACAACAATGTCCCCTTTAATCCATATCCTGTTCCTCACTTTTAGTGCCTAACCCTAGGCTTAGCCCGCATTGTTTTACCCTTCATCTTGTCAGGAGTCTACTATCAACTGGGGTGGGTGTATTCTTAAGCTCACATAGTCCATCTACAACCTTGGAATGGGACAACCCGAACCGCCTTTCTTTTTTGTTGGGTTTTGGGTCGAGGTGCCGCATGGGGTTCACAGTCCAGCAGGAGATTTTTCTCTTAGGACCAATAGAGGTAGCGGGGAACAGTTTCTTAGGGGATAGGTTAGGTGGTTCCAATTCTTCCACACAAACAACAGAGATGGGATGAGTGGAGCATAGGGATAAATGGAAATGATAGAGCCAAAGAATGAGGCCTTAGTGAAGAGGCAGGCGAGGTGGCTGGTCAGGGTTTTGACTAGCAACATCAAGGGATTCCTTTACTGAATTTTTGAGTGAGGTCAATAAAAAAAAAGGAAGCTTAGGAGTATTTTGTGCCTAAGGTGGTTTAGCAGTGGTAGATGATAAAAGTAAAAATCCTTAAATCTTCCCTCTAAAGTTGTGTATTTCATGAGAGTTAAACACACCTTATCCCACGGTTTGGGAAGCACCTCTCTATCAAAGCTTGACTGCTACTTAACCGACTTCTTATTGTCCCTGAAAAAGGCATTGAGGCTCTCAAGGTCCTGAGTTTTGGTGTGCTTCTTGTTCTTCTTTCCATTGTAGGAAAGGCTCGTTGCCTTGGCTATCACCTCTTCATTAACCTCAAACGAGATTCCTCCCATAGTAACTCTCCTGTCCCTCTAGGAGCCAACAAATTACACCGACATCTTTTCATCATGGCCCACCAAACTTTCTAATAGAGGCACCAACCCCCCCCCCCTCCATGTAGTTGTGCCACATAATTAGGTCCTTGTGAAATTTGCCGCAGTTGTGAGGCTCAGTCTTGACCCTATCGCCACCCATCTCAATACACAACTCACATAAACTAGCCTAGAAAAACAAAGTTAGCTGAGAAATAAACTGGCCGCCAATGAAATTACCCAACCTTATAACACCTCTTCCAAACCAACACGGACAAGGAGTAATTAATGTTTCCAGAGGTTTACACGCGCCAGCGATCATTCCCAAGGAAATCATCTGAGCCGCAAGGCCATAATATTTCCTTAAGTATCAAAAGCTTAGATATAAAGCCTTGATGAAACTTATCTGATAATTAATAACCATCGTGCAAAAAGTCACTTTGAACTTACACACTTTCCTAGATCTTTTATTCGTTGGGCCAAATTTTGAATTCATAGGTACATCACAATAAATATTAGGGTCATCATAAGCTTAATCATAATAAAGATAGTTGGTAAGTTGGAGATAAACATTGCTAACCACATGTTCCTAAAATTTTGATGTGATATGCGGTACTTACAACAATACAACCCATTAAAACTAATGAAAGCCCAACCATACATAGCCATAATTGCTAAGGATCCCATGAGACCCCACATTATATTTACCACATCATCTGACTTAGTCCACATCGCCAAGGCCGACAGTAGAGCCACTGTATTCCTGAAGCTGTATAGTAGGCCACCATTTAAACAATTATATTTGTTCTGCTCATCAAGAACATGCATTGAATATGATATATATTGTATAATCATAAAAACATGGTGCACATCATGGATGCATGAGAGATTGGAAAATAAGGCAAGCCAATAAACAACAAGACAGATCCTCTACAGGATTTCAAAAGCACAATGCAAGCTTTGCTCTTATGTGGTTGCACTCTAAAATACTTTATCTCCGATTGAGAATTTTTTGTATAGTCTTGTAGCATTGGTGATGAGTTCTTGTTAGATCTCACACTTTAATCAATTATCATTTTGACTAAGGTAATGTAGAAAGTTATCTACAAAAAGATTTTAGATATCTAACTCTATAAAAATTCATTATGCCAAGAAGGGATGTTAATTTAAAAGTGTTTGAAACAACCTATAAGAACATAAGAAATATACTCTACGAAATTAAGGGAGTTAACTAAGTCTTTGCTAAAAAGTGTAACATGCCCATTATTCTACCCAGTAATTTTACTATGTTTTACCCATAAGTGAAAAGTCTATGCATCTAATATTATGAGCAATGAAATTTTTCTTTTCTTTAGAATAATAAATGCACCATTTGAAACATAACCTTTCCAAACTTTTTCATTGCATAATCAAAGAATCATTTCATCAATACAAGTAATGATCTCACTTTACATATATTCAAGATAGCATTTCACATTTACAAATTCCATGGAGATGGATACATGATTACATACATAGCTTCAACGAGATTCATTGAAATAAAAATAAAAATGGTCTACAATGTCCTCCAAATCTTGGCAACCAACTACATGAAGAGAAGTATCACTCGAGCGCTTTTCCACCAACCATGGACTTGTTGCAATCCTCCACACATCTACCAAACATGGTGAGATGGCCCTTCCCTCCAACGAAGAGATTGGTTTGGTAACCTCGTAATCCTTAGCCTTTTCTAAGCATGGTGGTGTCCTACATATCTAGAGCTAC